>JASVEL010011568.1:0-146901 GCA_032618575.1 Nicotiana noctiflora | reverse complement strand
CTTTAATTACCCCGGCATCTCCGGATGCCTTGACCGGGAATAACGGGATTCACGGACGCATTGCCAGTAGCGGCTTATTATCGCTGCCCCGCCTACTTCTCGGTCGGATGAGGGGCCCGTACCCTATCGCTCATACTCCGAGCCGCAGCCTCCTCACCCTCACGCACCGCATCCAGCCCACCGTGGCCACTCGGGCCAGTACCACACCTCATGCCGGCGATGGAGCGGCCATGACTTCTGATTCGTTACGGAGGCTTGACTCGGTTCTCCAAGCTATTTACCACTACATTCAGCCGAGCCACATCAGAGATCCTCAGGACTTTTTATTTAGCTGCCACGAGATTCTCAAGACTACGGGAATTGTGGAGACAAACGGAGTTGACTTCTGTACCTTCGTACTTGCAGGATCCGCCAAGACTTCGCGGAGAGATTATTGCCCGACTCGACCAGACAGGTCCCCGCCTTTATCACGGGACCCGCTTGCGGAACTATTTATGGAGAAGCTTATCCCCGCTACTCGTAGGGATGTACTTCGGAGGCGCTTGAGCGCCTCCATCGTGGCACTATGACGAAGCTACACGCATGAGACGAGATTTATCGACTTGGCTCGTCATGCAGCGGTGATACTTCCCACCGAGCGGGAGAGGGTCCGCAAGTTTATGGATGGGCTTAATCATCCGATTAGACTCCGGATGGCTATGGGCGTGGGGAGTGACATATCATTTCGGAAGGCAGCAAATGCAGCACGTAGAGTTGAGATGACTCTTGCTAGGGGAGGCGGTTATTCTTCAGATAAGAGGCCTCGTCATTCAGGCAAGTTTGGTGGTTCTTCCTCCGGTAGCAGAGAATCCTTTGATAGAGGCCAGCCCTCCGGGCCTTTTCATTCCGCCCTTCGGTGCTTCTCGGGGTGGATTAGGTGATCGTGGTTCTCGGGGCATTATTCAGATACCAGCCTCCTATTAATGCTCGACCTCTTCACAGTGTTCGTGGAGGCCATTCGGGTCGTCGGGGCCAGCAGCCCTATCAGTCCAAGAGTTGATACTGGTTGTGGTGACCCGGGTCATATTATCAGGAATTGCCCTCAAGCAGCGGGCAACTCTCAGCAGCGGGGTCCTCGTCCTATGATTCGAGGCCCCAGCTGACCCTGCCTGCCCAGCCAGCCGCAGGCGGGGGTAGAGATTATAGAGGCGGAGGTCGAGACCGTAGAGGCGGAGACCGTCCAGGCGAGAGGTAGAGGTCAGCCAGTTGATGGTCGTCCCAGAGACGCAGCCTCGTAGGGGAGGTGCACATCCCCGATTCTATGCTTTACCGGCGAGGACGCAGGCAGAGGCATCGACGCCGTGATTACGGTGTACTATTCTCGTGCGTGCGAGGTGCTTCGCGCATTATTTGACCCCGGATCTACATATTCCTATGTGTCTTCCTACTTCGCACCGTATTTGGTCGTGCCCGCCTATGCTCTGGATATTCCAGTTTATGTGGCTACGCCAATGGGTGACTCTATTGTAGTCGATCGGGTGCATCGTTCGTGCGTAGTTATATTTGGGGGTCTTGAAACCCGTGTTGATCTGTTGCTCTTGGATATGGTAGATTTTGATGTCATATTGGGGATGGACTGGTTGTCCCCATACCATGCTATTCTTAATTGTCATGCTAATACTGTCACCTTAGCCTTGCCAGAATCACCCCGATTAGAGTGGAAGGGTACCTCAAGCCACTCCGTTCGCACCGTTATTTCTTATGTTAAGGCTCGACGTATGGTCGAGAAGGGGTGTCTAGCTTATTTGGCTTATGTTCGTGATTCCAGCGCGAAAGTTCCTTCTATTGATTCGGTTCCTATTGTACGGGAGTTTCCCGAGGTTTTCCCTTCAGACCTTCTGGGCATGCCACCCGACAGGGATATTGATTTCTGTATTGATCTGGCACCGGGTACTCAGCCCATCTCTATTCCACCCTATCGTATGGCCCCGCCGGAACTAAAAGAGTTGAAAAATCAGTTGCAGGACCTTCTTGAGAAGGGCTTTATCAGGCCCAGTGTTTCCCCCTGGGGAGCACCTGTATTATTTGTAAAGAAGAAGGATGGCTCGATGCGGATGTGTATTGATTACCGGCAGCTAAACAAGGTGACTATCAAAAATAAATATCCACTGCCGAGGATTGATGATTTGTTTGACCAGCTCTAGGGAGCAAGGGTATTCTCTAAGATAGACTTGAGGTCAGGCTACCATCAGCTGAAGATCAGGGCGGCTGACATTCCTAAGACAGCCTTTCGCTCTAGATATGGGCATTATGAGTTCTCGGTCATGTCCTTCGGGTTGACCAATGCCCCAGCAGCATTCATGGAGTTGATGAATCGGGTATTCAGGCCTTACTTAGATCTGTTCATGATAGTCTTCATAGATGACATCCTGGTGTACTCCCGCAGCCAGGAAGAGCACGAGCAGCACCTCAGAGTGGTTCTTCAGACTCTGAAAGATAATCAGCTATATGCCAAATTTTCTAAATGTGAGTTCTGGCTGAGTTCGGTAGCATTTCTGGGTCATATTGTATCGGTGGAAGGTATTCAGGTAGACCCAAAGAAGATTGAGGCAGTCCAGAATTGGCCTCGACCAGCTTCAGTGACTGAGATCCGGAGTTTCTTGGGATTAGCAGGTTACTACCGTCGATTTGTAGAGGGATTTTGTTCTATTGCAGTCTCGATGACCAGGTTGACCCAGAAGGGTGTCCAGTTTCAGTGGTCAGAGGAGTGTGAGGCGAGCTTTCAGAAGCTCAAGACATCCTTGACCACCGCACCAGTGTTGGTACTACCTACAGGTGCAGGGCCTTACACAGTTTATTGTGACGCATCTCGTACAGGGCTTGGAGCGGTATTGATGCAGGATGGTAAGGTTATCGCTTATGCTTCGAGGCGGTTAAAGATACATGAGAAGAATTATCCAGTTCATGATCTTGAGTTAGCAGCAGTGGTTCATGCCTTAAAGATCCGGAGGCATTATCTATATGGTGTGACATGTGAGGTGTACACTGATCACAAAAGCCTACAGTACTTGTTCAAGCAGAAGGAGTTGAATCTACGACAGCGGAGATGGTTAGAGTTGCTAAAAGACTATGATGTTACTATATTATATCACCCGGGTAAGGCCAATGTGGTGGCCGATGCATTGAGTAGAAAGTATGCCAGCATGGGTAGTCTTGCATATATTCCGGTCAATCAGAGACCATTAGCTCTAGATGTCCAGGCCTTAGCCAACCGGTTCGTGAGATTAGACATTTCGGAGCCTAGCAGAGTGTTAGCCTGCACGGTCGCTCGTTCTTCATTATTAGAGCGTATCCGTGAGAAGCAATTTGATGATCCTCATTTGCGTGAGTTGAGAGATACAGTACAGCGGGGAGGTGCCACACAGGTAAACCTAGATGATGATGGGGTATTAAAATTGCAGGGTAGAGTTTGTGTACCCAATGTCGAAGGAATTCGAGAGTTGATCTTAGCAGAGGCCCACAGTTCGCGGTATTCTATTCACCCAGGCACCGCGAAGATGTACCAGGACTTACGGCAGCACTATTGGTGGCGCAGAATGAAGAAAGATATCGTTGCGTATGTCGCTCGGTGTCTAAATTGTCAGGCAGGTGAAATATGAGCACCAGAGACCTGGTGGTGTATTCCACAGGATTGAAATTCCCGAGTGGAAATGGGAGCGGATCACTATGGACTTCGTTACTGGACTTCCTTTGACTCGGAGGAAATTTGATGCTATTTGGGTCATTGTTGATAGGCTGACCAAATCAGCACACTTTATTCCAGTACCTGTCTCCTACTCGTCGGAGAGGTTAGCGGAGGTTTACATTAGGGAGATTGTTCGTCTCCATGGGGTGCCGGTATCTATTATCTCTGATCGGGGTACGCAGTTTACCTCGCGGTTCTGGAGAGCGGTTCAGCAGGAGTTAGGCACCCAGGTTCAGTTGAGTACAGCATTTCATCCTCAGGACGGATGGCCAGTCCGAGAGGACTATTCAGATTTTAGAGGACATGCTTCGAGCCTGTGTTATTGATTTCGGAGGCTCGTGGGACCAGTTTCTGCCATTAGCAGAGTTCGCCTACAATAACAGTTACCAGTCTAGCATCCAGATGGCTCCGTATGAGGCATTGTATGGTAGGCGATGTCGATCACCGTTGGATGGTTTGAACCGGGAGAGGCTCGGTTGTTGGGTACAGACTTAGTTCAGGAGGCCTTGGATAAGGTCAAGACTATTCAGGAGAGATTGCGTTCAGCTCAGCCTAGGCAAAAGACTTATGCGGATCGTAAGGTTCGAGATGTAGATTTCATGGTTGGTGAACGAGTATTGCTCCGAGTGTCGCCTATGAAGGGCGTGATGAGGTTTGGGAAGAAGGGCAAGCTCAGCCCCAGGTATATTGGCCCATTTGAGATTCTAGACAGAGTGGGAGGGGTGGCTTACAGATTAGCTTTGCCGCCTAGCTTATCATCCGTACATCCAGTTTTTCACGTATCTATGCTTCGGAGATACCACGGCGATCCCACACATGTGTTAGACTTCAGTACTGTCCAATTGGACAATGATCTATCCTACGAGGAGGAGCCGGTGGCTATTCTAGACCGGCAGGTTCGACGGCTGAGGTCGAAGAGTTATCCTTCTGTGCGTGTTCAGTGGAGAGGTCAGCCTCCTGAGGCATCGACCTGGGAGTCTGAGTCTGATATGCGGAGCCGCTACCCACATTTGTTCCCTGACTCAGGTACTTCTTTCTTTTGTCCGTTCGAGGACGAACGGTTGTTTTAGAGGTGGAGATTGTGACGACCCAAAGGGTCATCACTTATTTAATTAATCATTTCGAGCTTCTGAGGCCTTGAAAACCTCATTCTATGTTACCTCGATTTACGTGCACGATCCGAGCATGTAGCCGGAAGATTTTGTGATAGAAAATATGAATTCTATGAGAAATTTGGATAAAAATGATATTAATATTGATATGGTTGACTTCAGTCAACATTTTTGGTAAACGGATCCGGACCCGAGATTGGATGGTCCCGGGAGGTCCGTAGGAAAATATGGGACTTGGACATGTGTCCGGAGTCGAATTCTGAGGCCTAGAGCCCAAGTTATGAATTTTTATGTGAAATTGTTTTTGATGCAATTATTAAAGGGAATAAATTAATTGACCTTGGTATCGGGCTCGTATTTGGTTCCGACGCCCGGTACAAGTCTTAAATATTATATTTGTGATTTCTGTAAAGTTTGGTGACATTTGGATGTCGTTTGAGATGTTTTGGACCTCGAGTCCCAAGTTTGAAAGTTTTGAAAACTAAAGGTATGAAAATCATGCATTTGAGGCTTGATTTGATGAAAACGAGGTGATATTGGCGATGTGATCGCACGAACAAGTTCATAATGTGTTTTTGAGGTTATGTACATGTTTGGTTTGGAGCCCGGGGGCGCTCGGGTAAAGATTTGATAGGCCGTTGGATGAAACTCTGAATTTTTGAACTGCTGGTTTTTCACCCAACTGTTGGCTTCGCAATTGCGAAGTTTTCTCGCAAATGCGAAGGGGGACAGGCTCGCAAATGCGAACATTCATCGCAAATGCGAAGCCCCCTTTGGCCCAGCCTTGTTCGCAAATGCGAACAATTGTTCGCATTTGCGAAGGTCCCCAGTGCCAACCTATGTTCGCAAATGCGAACAAAAGTTCGCAAATGCGAACATTCCCCAACACTGCCTTGGTTCGCAAATGCGAACCATTGTTCGCAAATGCGAACACTGCCCTATACAGCATGTGTTCGCAAATGCGAACATTAGTTCGCAAATGCGAACTGTTCGCAAATGCGAACAAATGTTCGCAAATGCGAACTTCCCACCCTTAGCTTATTTTTCAAACTCCAGAAATCGGTCGGGGTTCGCAATTGCGAACCCATGTTCGCAAATGCGAACACAGAGACCTGAAAAACACGAATTTCAGTCATTTCTTCACATTTTTCAAAACCAAAACACCCATTTGCGATTCTTCAAGGATTTCTTCTTCATCAAAACGATTGTAAGTCACTTTTTACTTAATTCTTTAAATTCCTAACATCATTAAACATGTTTTTCATAAGAAATCAAAGATTTTCATGGTAAAATTCTTGTTTTTGTTAGAAAATAGGGTTTTTCATAAATTGGGAATTGGACCTCGAATTGAGGTCCGATTTTGAAACAAATTATATATATGAACTCGTGGGGGATGGGTAACCGGATTTTGGTTCTAACCCCGAATTCCGACCATGTGGGCCCGGGGTTGAAATTCACTATTCATGGCAGAATGTTGTAAAAGTTGTATTTGGTATTAAGAAGTAGTTTGTTGAGTTGAATTGATGATACTAAATCAATTGTGTACAGATACGGTTGGATTGGAGCCAAATTGAAAGAAAAGACATTCCCACGGATTGAATTGTTCATAAGCATTCGAGGTAAGTGTTTGTTCTATCCTAGCTTGAGGGAATAGGATTATGTGTTATGTGTTATGTGATCGAGTGCGGTGTATGGGTCGTGGTGACGAGCATCCATACACTGGCGTCTAGTATGACCGTGAGTCGTTGAAAAATGATTATTTTGAGATATATTACAGATGAAATGTTATTGTTTTCCCTTGTTGGGACTTGTTGTGAAGATAATTATTGGTTGCCCTTGATGGGACGGTTTATGAATTATTGTTTCTTTCTTTGCCCTTAACTGTGATTGTTATTTGGGTGAGGAAGAGTGATAATGCACGAAGGGTGATGTCGTGCCATGTTTATTTATTTATGCACGAAGGTTAATGCCGTGCCATGTTTATTTATTGATTATGCACGAAGGATCATGTCGTGCCCTATTATTGATTATGCACGAAGGATCATGCCGTGCTCTATTATTGATTATGCACGAAGGATCATGCCGTGCCCTATTATTTATTATGCACGAAGGATCATGCCGTGCCCTATTATTGATTATGCACGAAGGATCATGCCGTGCCCTGTTATTGAACCATGTACGAAGGATCATGCCGTACTATGGATGTGAGGATGAGAGTAAAAGCACGAAGGGTGATGTCGTGCAACTATTTAATTTCTTGTTTTGTGATAACTGTTTGTTGCACTCTGTTTATTTTGCTGATGAATTATGTATATTCGATTGTGCTCCCCATAGCATGTCCCTCCCTTTCTATTTGTTTTGTACAGTATTTCTGTTGTTTTGTGGTACATATGTATATAGAACTGCACAGGTTTATGTGAGTGCCTGGTCCTAGGCTTGTCACTACTTGCCGGGATAGGCCAGATACTTACCAGCACATGGGGTCAGTTGTGCTGATACTACACTTCTGTGCATTTTTGCACAGGTCCAGGTTACGATCAGGAGCAGCAGCAGCAGCAGCAGTAAGTAGATTGCGTGGGAGCTAATCATATTTGAGACCGAGGTAGCTTGCAGACGTCCGCAGTCCCGGCGTCTCTTTCTTTATTTATGTTATTAGCTGTAGTCTCTTTGTTTCGAGACAAACATAATTATGTTATATTTCTTTCATACTTTTATGTGTAGTATTCCATAGTAGTTCGTGAGTTGGTGACTCCACGTCTTGGGTAGAGGATTTCAGTATGATTTTCACCTTGTGATTTGTTATTTCCATTTCGATAAAGTATTCCGCATTTATTTAATTAAACTTATGTTAAAAACAGGATAGTATGAATACAATGGCTTGCCTAGCTACCACGAGTAGGCGCCATCACGATCCCGATGTTGGGGAAAAATCCGGGTCGTGACACTTATTATATCCGTTGATCAAGTATAATCAACAGTTCTTATTCAATTTCTCGGTACGACGTCGTTTGGCTATTTCTTGGGGAAGCCCGACTGGATTTTTGGGCCTGGTCTGTGTACCATACGTTTGGGCTGTGTATTTGTGCATTTGGCCCAATATTAATTATACAATGTATTATTTTGTATTATTTTTGTATTTTTAATTTCTGTATTTTTTTTATGTTATTGTACATTTTACTTTATACTTGTTTTATATTTCTTTTACTTCTCTTTTTTTGCATTTTTTCTTTATTATTCCGATATCTTTTGCATTTTTACTCTATTTTTCGGTATTTTTTGCATTTTTACTTGATTTTTCTAATTTTTAACATTTTTGTGGTATTTTCCTAATTGATTTCTTTTGTGTTTTCATTTCAAGTTCATTTTCAAACAAATATTGGTATTTCAACTAAATCACACAATTACAAACAAAAAATCATTTTTGTATTATTTTATATATTTTGGAATTTAATTGCTTTGGGCAAAAATCACGTGCTCACAGTAAGCGCATCCCCGGAGGTAAGAAGAGAAGGGTTTTCGACACAATTTATATACAGTTCAAATAATATCAAAGCTGTAAATATTTAGCACATTAATCATGAACATATAGGAAAATCAGATATAAACAAATACAGCAATTTAATTGAGCTCGAATTCTTAAATCTTGAACCGAAGTTCTGGGTTTTTTTATCCCCAGTAGAGTCGCCAAAGCTGTCACACCTCCTTTTTACCAGTTATTTACTACACCCCGGGAAGGACTATAATAAAAGGAATGAGTTTTTCCAATTTAAGGACAGTCGGAACGGGATTTATCTAATTAAATTTAGAGTCGCCACTTGGAAAATTAATGGTGTCCCAAGTTACTGGTTGAATCTCGAACCGAGGAAAGTTTGACTCTATTAATAGTCCGCGAACCAAAAATCCGGATAAGTAATTCTGTTAACCCGGGAGAAGGTGTTAGGCACTCCCGAATTTCGTGGTTCTAGCACGGTCGTTCAACTGTTGTATTTGCTTTTATCTGATTTCTATATATGTTCCACTTTTATGTGCTTTTATTGATATTCCGCTTTGTTATTGAATTTTATAAGAATTGCAACATCGTAAAAATATATTCCGGTCCATACCATACCAGTACGCCTGTGGTATTTAATACATTTTGACTTCGTTGAAAGTTAGATTTGGGTTACATATATGTACACTCATACTTGAGAAAGTATATTATTATAAATCGCGCTTAAAGCATCTACGTCTTATTAACTTTGGGAAAGACAGTGAAATTCACTAAACGGCCCTTCCGTGTCCAAATTTATATAACAACTTATTTGAGGGCCCCAAAATTGTGTATTTAAAGCGACGAGGCTCATCTCATATTTTTTAATGGCAACCTAAAATAATTATATTTCTCTATTGATCAATCATATTAAAGGGAAAATAATTTTAATTGACATAGATAGTGAATTACTAAGCAAAATATAAGAGTAATATTTTGCAAACGTAAATTCCCACTGAGTTGGATCACCAGTGGGCTTCCAAAATGACCCAGCGAACTAGAATTGGTTCCAGCGGATCAGAAATGGGCCAGGCCCATATATACGGACATTAGGGCCATTCATCAAGGCCCTAAGGTTCTATGCCTCTGAAAATATGCTGATTACTTTCATATTAATTTGAGAAAAAAATATAAGTAGTCCATATTTAAGAAAATATTTCAGTTACCTAGCACTAGTAGGTATTCTACAAAAATGGCATCTAAATAATTATATTTTTAGCATTAAGCTATAAATACAGACCCATAATCATGATTTAAAATATTTAAAGTGGTCAATTCCAAAAAGAAAATCCAAAGAAGTTCCTACTCTTCTCCTTAACTTCATAAATTAACGATGAACAATAATTTGACTAATTTTATATTTATTTGAGTTTTGATTCTTTCATGTTTGTATATGTACATCTTAATGATATATAAAATGCATATTGCATATGTACATCTTAATGATATATAAAACGTATATTAATTGACGCTGTAAATATTTTAAAAATTATATATATATATATTGTATATTTAGAGTAATTAAGTTTTATAAACTTAATATTCTACAAATATACTCGTATATGCATAGTATTTTCCTTGAAAATTTTCATATTTATGGTACATTTCTAGTATAAAATATTTTATATCTTATACATATAATGAACATCCCACAAAAAAAATTCCAGCTAATCACATTATTAATATACAAAATATAAGCAAAAAATGTATGCACATGTAGTTGAAAATATATAAGGTATATTTATCGTGTATACATTATGAACAATTTAAATTTATTATATATATAAGTAAAAATATTTAAATTTAGTTTTTATATGTAAGAATGGAGATAGAAAGTAGCAACAATAAATATATACACACATATATATATATATTTAAATTTAGTTTTTATATGTAAGAATGGAGATAAAAAGTAGCAACAATAAGGAAAGGGGAGGGGGAGGAGTACCGTTACAAAAGAGTGAAAATGGAAAAGGAAAGTTTTACTACAATGATGATAGAGAAATGATATCAAGATTATTAGAATAAAATTAATTCCTTAATCTAAGGGTTATTTTTAAATGTGATAGAATTGTAAAAGAAGTTGTCATTTATGGAATAAATGAAGAATAATATTATTAATGGAAATAATATTCAAATAAAGGATTAGGCATGTAAAAAACTCTATTAATTATCTATAAACTAGTTAATTGCTAAAAAATCATATGTATTTCGAGATCAGTTGTTGTAATTAATTATCATATAATCAAATTCCTAATTGATTCAGATCTGGCAAAAAATCGAATATGCAATTTACAATTAACTAAATGATATTAAAAAATCAGAAGATATCAAACGTATCCTAATAAACCTACAACACAATTCGAACTCAACTTCCAATCAGTAATGTCACGACTCAAATCCACTACAGGTCGTGATGGCGCCGGACATCGCCTTCTGGCCAGCCAATTAGATTACCAATTAATTCTCTATTTTAATATTTTTGAAAATCTAAGGTTTTTCCTCCTGTTTCACATAAAATAAGATCATTTCTCGAATTTAAATTTTATATAATACCAACTAGTACAAGGA
This sequence comes from Nicotiana noctiflora, assembly GCA_032618575.1. Classification (NCBI taxonomy): domain Eukaryota; kingdom Viridiplantae; phylum Streptophyta; class Magnoliopsida; order Solanales; family Solanaceae; genus Nicotiana; species Nicotiana noctiflora. The sequence continues at coordinate 135,965 of JASVEL010011568.1, read as the reverse complement.
TTCACTGAAACCATCCCAGAAACCCGGTGTCACAAGTGCATGGGCAACTACTGATTAAAATATAGAATACAACACAATATCCATCCTGAATACAATGGACAAAAAAGAAAAAATATACTGTTACTAGGAAGGGACTTTAAAAGTCGCGGGCCGCCTTGCATACTACAACTCACCTAGTCCCCGGATCGTCCGTGTTGCTACGCCAGTAGGCCAATAAATATCATGTACCTGTGCAACAAAAATGCACAGAAGTGTAGTATGAGTACGTAATTAATATATACTCAGTGAGTATCCCGTCTAATCTCGAAGGGGTAGAGACAAGATGGCCAACTCTGACACTCACTAGAGGTCAATTATCAATATTTTATAAATGTGAGAATTGTGAGCACGTGATTTTTGCCTTACCTAAGAAGTACTCCCAGAAAAATTCAAAATAAAAATAGTTTCGTGTTGGGTATGATTTTTGTGATTTTGTGTTATTTTATCTTTTGTGTGCACGTTTATTTATTTAAATTAAAAAATACAAAAAAATATATATGCTAAGTTTTGCATTTTTAGTGTTTGATATCGAAGTCATGTGACTTACATTTTTGGATGATATGTAATTGTGTGCGTTAATTGTAGTAAAAACAGCGGCGTTATAGGTTGGTATATATACGTATGTGTATATATATATATATATATATATATGTATATATACATATATATACATATATATATATATATATATATATATACACATATGCATATAATACATCATGAAGATCCGATCTGGGCCAAATTCAGTCTAAAAGCCAGGCCCAAACGGATTTCTTCTAATCCAGCCCAATACCCGTCCAGCTTCAGCCTGTGTAACACTTGATCTGGACCGTTGGATTTTATTATCCAACGGCCCAGATTAATCCTTTAATTCTAATATGCATTCAGCCTATGACTTGACCAAACGACACCGTTTGGTTTAAGTGAAGAGATCCTAATCGTTGATCAAGTTTGATCCAACGATCAGGATTTAACTACTCAAAACATATATAAACTCCTTTCCATACCCCGCCCCCCCCAAGCCAGACCCCCCTCTCCCTTCATCTCCCTCAGAAGCTCTCAAAGCCCGGTGTAACGCCGCCCTCCTCCGCCGTACTCCGCCTGCCGGAAATCGCCTCACGGCGGTTCCGGTAGGCCAATCAAACCCAAACCAATGCCAAAATCTTCCCTTCGCCTCACTCATTACGAATCCAGCCTCCCTAACCTCGAATCATGCCGGAGCTCCTCGAATCTTCATTTGAAGATTCGAGTCAAACTCGAACCTATGCCAAATCACCCCAAATTCACACCACAGTCTCCTCACACCTCCCCCACACTCCCATTGACATTGGTTTGCTTCGAATCTAACCAAAAATGCAAAAGCCCCAAATCCGAGCCCAAGAACCCTAATTTTGAAGAAAATCAATTCAAGCCGGTTTAGCCGCAATTGAAGTCCAAGGGACTTTAGTCTAGGTGTTCTCAATCGAGAACATCTTGATTAAAGCCCGTTTGGCTTCAATAGTTCACAAATTTGGTTCAAAGCCTGGGTCGGCAGTGTTCTTATGAGGTATCCATTCATTCTTTGGTCAATTTAATTCGATTTTGTGAATATGTGTGTTTGTTTTGCTTTTAACTTCCCATATCCGTTGGTCTGTTCTTCTCATTTGAGGCTTTTTATTTGGCCAATTCCCCCTGTTTTCAGTAGTTAAATTGAATCATAGGTTCAATGTGATTAATGTCGTCAACAATCCAATTTGTTTGTGTAATTTGCCCTGGCCTGCCCGTATGCAAGTGTGGGATTTGGTTACTGTTTGATTCAGATTAGAGGGAATTAATTGGTTGTAGTTAACAGACTAATTGTTTAATCACACACACATACAAGGGCTAGTGGAACTGAGCACAGCAGGGCATCCCACTGAACACTGCCACCAGCATTGTTTAATGCTGAGTCCATACTTTGGACAGTAGGTAGTGGGGTTCAGGGAATAGGGATGGGCAGAGGGGAGTCAGGGTAGGGGGTAACCTTAGTTTAACTTGCTGGCCAGCCAAAGTAGAGGAGATTGGCTATAAATAGGGCATATTCATACATGTATCGGATATACAGAGATTGGGGAGCACACTGAGAGTAAGAAAAGAGGCATATACATTGATAGAGATTCATACAGACACTTGAGGGCATCTGGGAGAGCAAAAACAGTACCTGGAGAGCAAATATTCATAGATACATATAGACACTTGAGAGGATACACATATAGGAAGATACAGAGAAAGGTTACTGTTTTCATTGGTTTGGAGTCACTGTTTCATCGAGTTTTCTTGGCTACTGTCTGGCTGGTCCTTCTGTTAAGTTGTTATTGCTGTGTTGTTGTGGCTACTGCCACTGGTTGTGGTCGTGTGTGCTGATATTGCTGCCTGGTTGTTTGGGATTGCTTTTGGTCTATTGGTGGCTGGTCTGTTAGTGTTTGCTGCCTGGGGTTTGGTCTTTTGGGTTGCTGCCTGGTTGTGTGCTGTCACTGTTCGATTCAAATATTGCTGTTAGTCCTTATTGTTGTTGCTGTGGTGTTCAATTGAGGCTGTTGGTCAGTAGTTTATTGCTCTTGGTCGTTTTGGTTGCTGGCTGATCTATAGTTTGCTACCTGGTTTGGTTGTTGCTGTGGTTTCATTATTTTGTGGCTGTGCTACTTAACTGTAATGGCCATTTGATTGCTGCCTGGCCATTACTGTTCCTTTAGTCCGTTAGTTGGTAAAGTTTGAAGAATTTGATCATTGTTTGGGTTGTTGGGGTTATCAGCTGGTTCACCATTTGTTTTGGTGTGGAGTTGTTGCTGTTACTGTTCCTGCTACTGTTGCGGCATTACCATTGCTCACTCTTCTTTGTTCTTTCACATTCCAGGTACACATCTCTTTTATTGTAATTCCCTGGTTCAAAAAGAATGAAGCCCGAAGTTTATGTTTGAAGTCTGTTGAATCATGTAGTCGTCCAAAGTCTATGCTTGATTACATTCTGTTACTGTCTAATTAAATTTGTATTGTTAGTTTTGTTATGGAAAATGTAGCTAGACCAAAGATACACTATCATTAGATATGCACGTAAACCCGAATTAGTCTGTTGTATCTCTGTTCAATCTTCCCTACTCATGTGTGTAATCTCCAAACCTGTTAAATGATAGACCTTATGTTACAAGCAAGATTAGCTAGGGAGTTGTTACTCAACGGAATGACATAATTAGATTGAAAAGAGTCGGGGGTGCATTTCATGTGACCCGACCCCAATTTCGGGCAAGAGTAAACAAAGCATGTTAAGAATCACAGGCGCATTTCATGTGATGTGATTCGTAGCAAGTTTTAAGTAATTTGGAATTAACTCTTAAGTAGGATACAGTGGGATGTAGTTCGCTTTAGATTTGAATCGAAGGTACGCCTCGCCCAATAGTTACACTAATCACATAGCCGTCATAAATATACCTGTAAATACTTAGATTTCGAGATGCGTCGTTTCTTAACGAATATTACGCCTTTCTCAACAGTGTAAATAAGTAGTCGATCCGGGTGCATATTTTAGTTTTACCTTTTTTTTTTCTTTTAATACGGGTGTGCATTTCGTGTGACCCAAATCCAAACCCCGAAATGTTGAATAAGAATATGTTGAGAATCCGGGTGCATTTCATGTGACGTGATTCGAAAGCATATTTTTAAGCAATTTTCTCTTTCGTAAATCACAACCAATAATAAAAGCGGTAAAGGGGTATTAACTTGCACTAAGTACATAATTGTAAAAAGCAGATAGATAAGCCAAACACGACAGTTGAGCGACCGTGCTAGAACCACGGAATTCGGGAGTGCCTAATACCTTCTCCCGGGTTAATAGAATTCCTTATCCGGATTTCTGGTTCGCGGACTGTTAAATAGAGTCATTCTTTTCCTCGATTCGGGATTTAACCGGTGACTTGGGACACCATAAAACTCCCAAGTGGCGACTCTGAAATAATTAAAATAAATCCCATCTCGATTGTCCTTTAATTGAAAAAACTCCGCTCTCGCGGGTGCGGAAAAAGGAGGTGTGACAGCTCTGGCGACTCTGCTGGGGAAAAATCCTCCGAACTTCGGTTCGGGGTCTAAGAATTCGAGCTCATTTAAATTGTTGTTTTGTCTATATCTGATTTTATTACATGTTTGATTAATGTGCTACATGTCTACCGCTTTGATATTAGTTGCACTGTATATACAAACCGCTATATGTTTACCGCTTTTATATTGCGTGAACTGTATATAAAATTGTGCCGAAAATCCGTCTCTTCCTACCCCCGGGGATGTGCTTACTGGTTGAGACTCCCCTTTCTGTTAGTGTCAATACCAAAAATAAGAAAAGAGGCCGGATAAGTTACAAAGCCGATTGACTCCGCGGGTCACCGGTACGTAGCCCCCTCCTCGATCCGAGTTGTCCGCTCGGGTACACGGTCTAGTACCATTGAAAACATCGGGATATTGAGCCTAGATTTAGGACGTTTATTTGCATCATATCTGACTTAGGGGACTCAACACAGGGGTTGGGTCCGTCTAGGACAGGTGACCCGGAAAATTAAAGACCGAGCATGTTATATGTTGCATTTATTTGTTCTAGATTATTATTGGCTAAATTCTTGAAAAACAAAAAGAGAGAAATTGTAGATATCGAAATATTGACGAATTGTGTGAGAAGAAAATTCGAAAAATAGGTAGAACAATTTTGTTGAAATAATTGGTCAACTAATCCGACCGAACTACGCAGGTTTGATTCTCACCACTAGGTGAGATACGTAGGCAACCCTCATCGGGTTCAACCACCCCTTTAAAAAATCAAAAAAAATGTGTGTTTCATTTTATCAATAAAATCAAAGTGATGCCGTTTTTGCAAATAGCCGAATGTTCCGAAAGGACACCGGAAGGCTGTTTTTGCAAAAATAGCCACTTTGAATCATTTTTAATAATTTGCGGGCACAGCCTTGAAATATTCCTTGTGGAAATGTTGCAAGGCCATAGCCGCAAAATCAAGTCCGGGTTCATACCCCTTTTGCAAAAATAACCAAAAAATGTCAAATTTTTGATTTTGTTATAAATAAGTCGGGTGATGCTATCTTTGCTTAAAATAAGCCGAATGTCCCTCAAAAAGACACCGGAAGGCTTTTGCAAGAATAGCCACTTTGAGTCATTTGTAAATAATTTTGGACACAGCCTGAAAATATTCCCTCGCGGAAATGTCGAAAGGTTGTATCCGCAAAAAATCAAGTTTTGAGTCATCACTCAACTTTACAAAAATAACCACTTTATCAAATAAGCCATTACATGGCCGGAGTTTTGCTGAAATAGCCACATTTTTGCATTTTTACTTCTTCAGTCTTGTATTGGCCTGTGTCGGTGCTGAATGATGCCCCATAGGCCCCAGGATTAAATTTTGAATTTATATCTTCTTAAATAAAATTTTGCAAAAAGAGCCACTTTGTCTAAATAAGCCATTATATGGCCAATTTATGAAAATATTCTTGTGTTGGTTTATGGTGATGCCGGACGATGCCCCATGAGCCACGGAATGAAAAAAAAAAAAATGAAAAAAAAAAAAAATTTCAAGTTTATCTTTCTTAAATAAATTTTGCAAAAATAGTCATTTTGTCAAATAAGCCATTATGTGGCCAATGTTGTAGAAAGTCATAATTGCACCAAAAATATTCTTATTCTTGTAGAAATCTCCTACACAAGTTTGTAGTTGGAGTCGGCTTCTATAATTTTCCTTCAAAAAAAAAAAAAAAAAAAAAATCAAAAAATCAAATAAACATCTCTTTATTTCTTGCATTAATTTGCAAGAACTACGCTCGGTCCGATTCATGCGGGGTCATGATACGTAGGCAATCCACATAGGATTCGACCATATCCATAACCAAAAAAAAAATGAAAAAACTACAAAAAAAAAGAAGAATAAGCGGGACACCTTAATGCTGACATGCTGGCTTTGTTTTGTTGTGTCCATTTCCAGAAAGGTGGTTGGTTGTGGTTCTGAAATAACTCTTCCCCGTAAGACGAAGTCGGAGGACAATGGCAGATAATCTCAAGACTGAGTGGGTTGGTACAGGTACCCGACAACAGCTGGTTGAACGGAACCACGGGTTAGTAGAGGAGGTCAAGATATTGAGACAACACGTGGCTGATATGTATCGGGCGTGGATGGATGGAAAAGCACCACCTCCGCCACCACCTAGCTTCCTGGACTCTGTCCTTACCCGTACCATGAACCCGATGCCGGATGATCTCCCGCACTCTCCATATATACCCGCCTATCACAACTTCTCCAGCCATTCGAGTAACTCAATTACTCGTCCCCCAACTATGTTTTCACAACGCTACTCCCGTCCCCAACACCACTACTCTCCCCGGGACAACCAAAATCGTACTTCACCTTCCAGGTACCCAGCTCCACAAAAGGCTTACCAACCCCCACGAACATACCGGAAACCCCCCGGGTCAGGTTTCAAGCCAAATAAGGCGTTTAGGGAGGAAAGGTTGCTGAAGCGAGAAAAGGCGCTCACCCCTATCGGAGAGTCCTATGCAAGTCTGTTTGAAAAGTTAAAACATGTCGGCCTGATTACGCCGCTCCCCGAATACACTCCCGATCCACGTGCAAGAAGCTTCGATCCTACTGCACGATGTGCATACCATTCCAATGTCAGAGGGCACGATATTGAGAGTTGCCGTACCTTGAAAAAGGAAATAGAAAGAATGATTCAAAAAGGGTGGTTGATTGTGGTCGATGATGATGACATGGGGCACACAAATCCCTTGGGGGGTGTACCGACTGGAGCTAAAAATGTTGAAGCAGTTGGCAGCCTTGGCAATATTGATGCAGAACTTAGTGGCTAAAATGTTGTGCTTGGAAATTGGGAAGATACTCCATCTTTCGGTCAGCTAGATGGAGCTTTGGTGGTTCGTTTTTGTGGTCATTTTTGTTGTCCGAGTTATTTTCAAGGGTTTTCTTGTGGTCAAACCCTTTTGTCCTAACAGTTTGCTTTGGTCCTGCCCAGTTTTGTTTCAGGGCTGTACTCTAGTTTGTTTTGCTTGTTTTATCATTGAACCATTTCGTCATTAGTTTAATGAAGCTTTCGGTCTTTTGTTACTTCCGGTCATTTTATCTGTTTAGTTCTGTTTACCCTTTAGATTTGTCTTGTGCTCAAACGCCGAATCTAGTGACATGACATGCGCACACATAATTGTGGCTTAATTCTAAAAGTTAATCATGAAGCAATTGGAAGATGATCGGGTCATTTAAAGGAAATAAAAACAATTTGAGATTATTTGGATCCCGAGTCATGTGAAACCGGGGCAACTAAAAAGGAAACAGTTAAAGGCAAGCTGGCCAAATCGACGTGGGGTCATTCACAAAAATGACAGTGTTGTCCAACCGTGCTTTAAAGATATGACGAATGTTAATTGTGTTGTTTACACTTGGCATGTTTTGAAGATTGGAATGACGAAGGCATTTTGTTCTGCTATCTAAACACTTTATCCATCGTCAACCCTTTGAGCCTTATTTTAAATTCTTTCATCCCCTCCTTCGGAATTAGTTGCAAAGACTAGAAACACAAGTTTGAAAGGCAAAAGAAGAAAGGGATAAAGAAAAGTAAAGAAAAAGAAAACAACAAAAAGAGATAAAGAAAAGAAAAAGAAAAATGTGTGGAAAAAAAAAAAAAAAAAAAAAAGAAACTTGAAAAAGAGGAATTGGGAACTACGTTTGACCCGATTCCTTAAAGAGGATACGTAGGCGCTTCACAGCTCGGTCATAGTGTAAATAAAAATAAAAAATAAAAAAAAAAAAAAATCCCCAAGCAAAAACTGGGGCAAAGAAAAATTGTGTTGATTATTGTAAATAAATTTAGGTCCGAAGGTTGTAAATTTTGAACCCAAAATTAATTTTGTTTTGAGCCTTCAATACCCTTTCTTTCTAGCCCTATCCAAATCTCACATTACGGTCCAAAGAAAGACCTTCCGATCAGTCTTCAAAAGATGCCGCGTCAGGCGAGGGATAGAGTCCTATCATAATATAACACGTGGATTCTCAGCAGAAAAGACGTTGATTCTCAGCAGAAAGGAAATACGAGAGAGTCTTGGCAGTGACACCCCAATCCCTCAGCTAAAAATAATACAAATGAGAGAGTCTTACCGGTGAAAACCTTCACACGCACCATAAGGCGACAAAAGCCGAGAGAAAATCAAAATGAGAGAGGCTTGAAAGTGAAAACCCTTCGGGCACTACAAGTCGAATAAAGGTGATAATCAGATGGAAATCACGAGACAGAAATCGTGAAAGGCAATTAACAACGGAGGATAGGCCATATGTGCATGTCATGACCAGTAGAGTTGGTATCCGCGTTTGATAAGTTTTTATAGTTGTTTCTGGTTAGAGAGTCAGTCCTCCCTTGTCTTCTATTTGTTGTTTCTTTTTTATCTTTCTCCCTTTGTCAAAACTCTCCATCAAAGCCAGTCTAGTCAAAACATAGTGAGAAATGACTTCAAAACTTGCCACCAATTGTCCAATTATTATGCAAGGCAAGGAAATGCCATTGACGACAAAGAAGTATGGTGCAAAGAAGATTATTAAACTGGGGCAGAAAATTTTCTGGAAGTCAATACCCACTTGGGGAAGAAGGAAAGTCTTAAGGGAAATGGTCTTCGAACTAGTGTCATCCTCAACAACCTTCAAGAAGAGTGAAACACCAATTTTGAGGAAATGAAAATCTACCGGCAGTATTATCTTCAGCAAGTTCCGAGGTGGTCGGACAACACAGAGTGGTAAAGGAAGAAAGGAAATCTCATCTTCAACAAAATAACCCCCAGCAAGTTGAGAAACACAGAACGGGGAAGGGATAAATGGAAAAACCCATCCCCAGCATGAGTATCATCAAATAATAACATCCCCAACAAGTTCTGATAATGAAACACAGAGCAGGGAAAGAGGAGGAGAACAATCCCCAGCAGGAGCACCACAACCAGCCACCACATTTTAAAACTAACCAATTTTTCTTTGATTTGAAACAGGGAAAAAAGGGGTTGTCGACAGCAAAGCATGCCACGAAGAAGATTCTCAAACTGGGGCAGAAAATTTTCTCCTGTTGCGAAAATTTTCTCGAAACCAAATACTTGGTTAGGGAAAGAAGCTAGATAACGCGAGGAAATGATCTTTGAACCCGGTTATCCCAGCAGATTTGAAAGAAAGAAAACAACAAGCCGTGATAGATGAAATTATACCCCCAACAGACAGGACAAGACGAGGAAGCTTGCGTTCAGAAAGGCAAGAAGCCGGTATCACCCTCAGCAGTCCTCGGAAAATGAAACATTGATTTCGAGATTTCACCGGAAGCATTATATCCTACAAGTTTTTCAAGGGAGCGAAGCGCGAGCCCCGAAGGAGGTTTGGAAAGAGGAAGAAGGAAAGGGGATCCCCCGACAGGGTAATCCCCAGCCGATGACACTTCAATCCCCAGCGATCTCGAGAGAGAATAAAGGTTCTGAAGGAAGTAGAAAAGGAGGAAATAAAGAAGATTTTCCCCAGCAGCATTACCCCAGCAAGTAAGTAATTAGTTCCAAAGACATCCCCAGCAGTCAAGAGAAAAATAACACAACCCGGGAGGAAAGCAATTCCAAAACAAGGTAATTCGGAAGAAAGGATGGCCCAAGAAGCGATGCAGGAAGAAGAAAGTGGTGCAAGAAGCAAAGGAAGGCGACATGGATGGGATGGAGTTAGTAAGATGTTGTTGAAGTCAGGAGCCCGCCTGAAGAGAGGAATGGCAATTTATTTTCAAAAGATGTTGTTGAAGTCAAGAGCCCGCCTGAAGAGAGGAATGGCGTTTAATTTTCAGAGTTAATGGTTGAAGTCAGGAGCCCGCCTGAAGAGAGGAATGGCGTTTAATTTTCAGAGTTAATGGTTGAAGTCAGGAGCCCGCCTGAAGAGAGGAATGGCAATTTATTTTCAAAAGATGTTGTTGAAGTCAGGAGCCCGCCTGAAGAGAGGAATGGCGATTTATTTTCAAAAGATGTTGTTGAAGTCAGGAGCCCGCCTGAAGAGAGGAATGTCAATTTATTTTCAAAAGATGTTGTTGAAGTCAGGAGCCCGCCTGAAGAGAGGAATGGCGTTTATTTTCAAAAGATGTTGTTGAAGTCGGGAGCCCGCCCGAAGAGAGGAATGGCGATTTATTTTCAAAAGTTGATGATTGAAGTCAGGAGCCCGCCTGAAGAGAGGAATGGCGTTTATTTTCAAAAGATGTTGTTGAAGTCGGGAGCCCGCCCGAAGAGAGGAATGGCGATTTATTTTCAAAAGTTGATGATTGAAGTCAGGAGCCCGCCTGAAGAGAGGAATGGCGATTTATTTTCAAAAGATGTTGTTGAAGTCAGGAGCCCGCCTGAAGAGAGGAATGGCGATTTATTTTTTCAAAAGATGTTGTTGAAGTCAGGAGCCCGCCTGAAGAGAGGAATGGCGATTTATTTTCAAAAGATGTTGTTGAAGTCGGGAGCCCGCCTGAAGAGAGGAATGGCGTTTAATTTTCGGAGTTGATGATTGAAGTCAGGAGCCCGCCTGAAGAGAGGAATGGCGATTTATTTTCAAAAGATGTTGTTGAAGTCGGGAGCCCGCCTGAAGAGAGGAATGGCAATTTATTTTCAAAAGATGTTGTCGAAGTCAGGAGCCCGCCTGAAGAGAGGAATGGCGATTTATTTATTTTCAAAAGATGTTGTTGAAGTCAGGAGCCCGCCTGAAGAGAGGAATGGCGTTTATTTTCAAAAGATGTTGTTGAAGTCGGGAGCCCGCCCGAAGAGAGGAATGGCGATTTATTTTCAAAAGTTGATGATTGAAGTCAGGAGCCCGCCTGAAGAGAGGAATGGCGATTTATTTTCAAAAGATGTTGTTGAAGTCGGGAGCCCGCCTGAAGAGAGGAATGGCGATTTATTTTCAAAAGATGTTGTTGAAGTCAGGAGCCCGCCTGAAGAGAGGAATGGCGTTTAATTTTCAGAGTTGATGGTTGAAGTCAGGAGCCCGCCTGAAGAGAGGAATGGCGATTTATTTTTCAAAAGATGTTATTGAAGTCAGGAGCCCGCCTGAAGAGAGGAATGGCGATTTATGTTCAAAAGATGTTGTTGAAGTCAGGAGCCCGCCTGAAGAGAGGAATGGCGATTTAATTTTGAAGTAGTGGGTGAAGTCAGGGAGCCCGCCTGGAGAATGGAGTGGCGATCCGTGTTAATTCGGTGGAGGAAAGCGGTAGAATGTAACAGGAATCTCCAGCATGAATCCAAGTTCGTAAGAAGAGACGAAGCATCAGAAGGAACGCCAAGTCAGACAAGATGGCAAGGAGCGCGACAAGATCAAGTTAAAAAGGATAGATAAGAACTTGTAGTACTGTAACTTAGTCTAGTTTCTTGTTTTATTTTAGCACGATGTAATGAGGAGATCGGTAAGCAGTGATAGCAGCAACAACAACAGTAACAGCAAGATCACAGCAGTCACGGTAGTCCCAACTACCAAAACTTCCCGAACTACATTGACCTGATTCCCTTTTAGCCAGGGATATGTAGGAGACCTCTGAAGCAAGGTTCGGTCAAAACTTTTCCAAAATGCTTCATACGGAGTGCTCGAATGGGCAAAAATCGCTTATATACGCTCACTTATCTTTGCACGAAAACTCTTCATGTTTACGCGCAAAGAGGGGCAGCTGTGAGCACGTGATTTTTGCCTTACCTAAGAAGTACTCCCAGAAAAATTCAAAATAAAAATAGTTTCGTGTTGGGTATGATTTTTGTGATTTTGTGTTATTTTATCTTTTGTGTGCACGTTTATTTATTTAAATTAAAAAATACAAAAAAATATATATGCTAAGTTTTGCATTTTTAGTGTTTGATATCGAAGTCATGTGACTTACATTTTTGGATGATATGTAATTGTGTGCGTTAATTGTAGTAAAAACAGCGGCGTTATAGGTTGGTATATATACGTATGTGTGTATATATATATATATATATGTATATATACATATATATATATATATATATATATATACACATATGCATATAATACATCATGAAGATCCGATCTGGGCCAAATTCAGTCTAAAAGCCAGGCCCAAACGGATTTCTTCTAATCCAGCCCAAAATACCCGTCCGGCTTCAGCCTGTGTAACACTTGATCTGGACCGTTGGATTTTATTATCCAACGGCCCAGATTAATCCTTTAATTCTAATATGCATTCAGCCTATGACTTGACCAAACGACACCGTTTGGTTTAAGTGAAGAGATCCTAATCGTTGATCAAGTTTGATCCAACGATCAGGATTTAACTACTCAAAACATATATAAACTCCTTTCCATACCCCGCCCCCCCCAAGCCAGACCCCCCTCTCCCTTCATCTCCCTCAGAAGCTCTCAAAGCCCGGTGTAACGCCGCCCTCCTCCGCCGTACTCCGCCTGCCGGAAATCGCCTCACGGCGGTTCCGGTAGGCCAATCAAACCCAAACCAATGCCAAAATCTTCCCTTCGCCTCACTCATTACGAATCCAGCCTCCCTAACCTCGAATCATGCCGGAGCTCCTCGAATCTTCATTTGAAGATTCGAGTCAAACTCGAACCTATGCCAAATCACCCCAAATTCACACCACAGTCTCCTCACACCTCCCCCACACTCCCATTGACATTGGTTTGCTTCGAATCTAACCAAAAATGCAAAAGCCCCAAATCCGAGCCCAAGAACCCTAATTTTGAAGAAAATCAATTCAAGCCGGTTTAGCCGCAATTGAAGTCCAAGGGACTTTAGTCTAGGTGTTCTCAATCGAGAACATCTTGATTAAAGCCCGTTTGGCTTCAATAGTTCACAAATTTGGTTCAAAGCCTGGGTCGGCAGTGTTCTTATGAGGTATCCATTCATTCTTTGGTCAATTTAATTCGATTTTGTGAATATGTGTGTTTGTTTTGCTTTTAACTTCCCATATCCGTTGGTCTGTTCTTCTCATTTGAGGCTTTTTATTTGGCCAATTCCCCCTGTTTTCAGTAGTTAAATTGAATCATAGGTTCAATGTGATTAATGTCGTCAACAATCCAATTTGTTTGTGTAATTTGCCCTGGCCTGCCCGTATGCAAGTGTGGGATTTGGTTACTGTTTGATTCGGATTAGAGGGAATTAATTGGTTGTAGTTAACAGACTAATTGTTTAATCACACACACATACAAGGGCTAGTGGAACTGAGCACAGCAGGGCATCCCACTGAACACTGCCACCAGCATTGTTTAATGCTGAGTCCATACTTTGGACAGTAGGTAGTGGGGTTCAGGGAATAGGGATGGGCAGAGGGGAGTCAGGGTAGGGGGTAACCTTAGTTTAACTTGCTGGCCAGCCAAAGTAGAGGAGATTGGCTATAAATAGGGCATATTCATACATGTATCGGATATACAGAGATTGGGGAGCACACTGAGAGTAAGAAAAGAGGCATATACATTGATAGAGATTCATACAGACACTTGAGGGCATCTGGGAGAGCAAAAACAGTACCTGGAGAGCAAATATTCATAGATACATATAGACACTTGAGAGGATACACATATAGGAAGATACAGAGAAAGGTTACTGTTTTCATTGGTTTGGAGTCACTGTTTCATCGAGTTTTCTTGGCTACTGTCTGGCTGGTCCTTCTGTTAAGTTGTTATTGCTGTGTTGTTGTGGCTACTGCCACTGGTTGTGGTCGTGTGTGCTGATATTGCTGCCTGGTTGTTTGGGATTGCTTTTGGTCTATTGGTGGCTGGTCTGTTAGTGTTTGCTGCCTGGGGTTTGGTCTTTTGGGTTGCTGCCTGGTTGTGTGCTGTCACTGTTCGGTTCAAATATTGCTGTTAGTCCTTATTGTTGTTGCTGTGGTGTTCAATTGAGGCTGTTGGTCAGTAGTTTATTGCTCTTGGTCGTTTTGGTTGCTGGCTGATCTATAGTTTGCTACCTGGTTTGGTTGTTGCTGTGGTTTCATTATTTTGTGGCTGTGCTACTTAACTGTAATGGCCATTTGATTGCTGCCTGGCCATTACTGTTCCTTTAGTCCGTTAGTTGGTAAAGTTTGAAGAATTTGATCACTGTTTGGGTTGTTGGGGTTATCAGCTGGTTCACCATTTGTTTTGGTGTGGAGTTGTTGCTGTTACTGTTCCTGTTACTATTGCGGCATTACCATCGCTCACTCTTCTTTGTTCTTTCACATTCCAGGTACACATCTCTGTTATTGTAATTCCCTGGTTCAAAAAGAATGAAGCCTGAAGTTTATGTTTGAAGTCTGTTGAATCATGTAGTCGTCCAAAGTCTATGCTTGATTACATTCTGTTACTGTCTAATTAAATTTGTATTGTTAGTTTTGTTATGGAAAATGTAGCTAGACCAAAGATACACTATCATTAGATATGCACGTAAACCCGAATTAGTCTGTTGTATCTCTGTTCAATCTTCCCTACTCATGTGTGTAATCTCCAAACCTGTTAAATGATAGACCTTATGTTACAAGCAAGATTAGCTAGGGAGTTGTTACTCAACGGAATGACATAATTAGATTGAAAAGAGTCGGGGGTGCATTTCATGTGACCCGACCCCAATTTCGGGCAAGAGTAAACAAAGCATGTTAAGAATCACAGGCGCATTTCATGTGATGTGATTCGTAGCAAGTTTTAAGTAATTTGGAATCAACTCTTAAGTAGGATACAGTGGGATGTAGTTCGCTTTAGATTTGAATCGAAGGTACGCCTCGCCCAATAGTTACACTAATCACATAGCCGTCATAAATATACCTGTAAATACTTAGATTTCGAGATGCGTCGTTTCTTAACGAATATTACGCCTTTCTCAACAGTGTAAATAAGTAGTCGATCCGGGTGCATATTTTAGTTTTACCTTTTTTTTTTTCTTTTAATACGGGTGTGCATTTCGTGTGACCCAAATCCAAACCCCGAAATGTTGAATAAGAATATGTTGAGAATCCGGGTGCATTTCATGTGACGTGATTCGAAAGCATATTTTTAAGCAATTTTCTCTTTCGTAAATCACAACCAATAATAAAAGCGGTAAAGGGGTATTAACTTGCACTAAGTACATAATTGTAAAAGCAGATAGATAAGCCAAACACGACAGTTGAGCGACCGTGCTAGAACCACGGAATTCGGGAGTGCCTAATACCTTCTCCCGGGTTAATAGAATTCCTTATCCGGATTTCTGGTTCGCGGACTGTTAAATAGAGTCATTCTTTTCCTCGATTCGGGATTTAACCGGTGACTTGGGACACCATAAAACTCCCAAGTGGCGACTCTGAAATAATTAAAATAAATCCCATCTCGATTGTCCTTTAATTGAAAAAACTCCCTTGTGCCCTTGCGGGTGCGTAAAAAAGAGGTGTGACAAGAATAATTATGGATTTATATAATAGTTCTAATTGTGAAGCCCAGAAATCAGGTAAGCACCTTCAACAATAAATCAAGGGCTTCCAAAGTCTATCCTTTATTATTTTATCAATTTATATCAAGCCACGTGGGGCCAATTTCACATTTGCAGTTGTTAAATAACATATAAACATGCGCAAATTACGCCGAGGTCAACGACCCGCTCCAACATAATGTAAATTGTGAACTGCCGAGGGTCAAGCGGCACGAACCATAGATGCATCTATTATCACCGAGGCATTTGGCCTATTCCATATTTAAACACATATCTTGCTCGCGAATCATCCATAGGATGCACGCACACATACAGTACATGCTCAATCAGTCACATAAGGACTTATCAGAAAATATTTATTGAAATAAAACCAATTCTCCTTTAACAATTTAGGGAATGAAGTTTTATTCTTTTAGAAATTTGCTTACAAATTCGATGTGAGTTAAGCAGTTCAAGCTACAATGCATTCTCAACTAATCCACATATACATGCTTTTGAGTCATAACTACCCGGACAATAGTATAATAGTAGATACGCACGGACTCTTGTCACCTCATGTGTGCGTAGCCCCCACAAATAGGAGTACATAACCATTTTACTCACCTATGGGATAAATTTCCCATTACAGAATTAGAAAGGAGACTCACCTCACTCCGAAGGCTCGAAATCGGCATTCTACATCCTTCCGAAGGATTGAACCAACGCACAATGCACAAAATCTAGCCAAATAACGGCAAACTAATGAGAATATACTCAAATATAACAATTCAAATTATACAATTTCCCAACTCCACTTTGTGAAATGACCAAAATACCCTTGGTCCCATATGCCCGGATTCAGAAAATTATTAAAAATTATTATTACCTGTAACTCATATGGTGTATATCCAGAAAATCATCCAATTTCGTCAATGAATTGACCCTCAAATCAAGGATTTACCATTTTTCAACTTTGGGGCTCAAAATCTCAATTTCTACCATCCAAACACAGATAAAAATAGAAACCAGCAGAAATAATCATAGAGAAACATCAAAATAAAGGTCAGATATTTACCTCATTGATGAGGCAAGAACAACACCGCGAAAATCACCTCAATCGGAGCTCTAGAGCTCAAGATATGCCCAAAATACTAAACTTCTCGGTTTTAAACACTGTCCAGGCCTATTTTCCGCGTTTGCGGACAATTTTCGCATATGCGGGACCGCTTTTGCGGTTCTATTTTCGCTTTTACGGTTCTGACAGACACCAGCTTCGCCCGACACGAAAATGAGCATAACTCCCTCATATGATGTCCAAATTCGACGATTTTTTTTCCTATTCCGAAGTTTCAATACGGATCTAGTGGTTCAAACAAAACTTAATTTGGAGCTCATTTAACTAATATGGTACCCCTTTAAGCCCAAAGATACGGTGTCGAAATGTCAAATAAGAGTCAACCTCCAATCCAAGCTTGATGAACTTTGAAGTTTCCAACTTCTATTTCCGACGCCGAAACCAATCAAATCACGTCCGATTGACTTCAAATTTTTGCACATAAGTCCAAAATGACATAACGAAGCTACAAAAATATTTCGAATTCCATTCCGACCCTCAGATCAAAATCTCACCTATCAACCGGAATTCGCCAAAATACTAACTTTGCAAATTCAAGCTTAATTCTACACCGGTCATCACAAAACTATTCCGGACACACTCCCAAGTTCCAAATCACCTAACGAAGCAATCCGAACCATAAAATTTGCATTTCAAACCCGATATCAAAATTTCCACTTCCGTTCAAGCTTCTTAAAGACCTTCAAATTCCTACCTTTGGCCAAACGACTCCAAAATGACCTACGAACCTCCGAATTTACTTCCGATCGCGCTCCCAAATCCAGAATCACTATACAGAGCTACGCCCATTCTTAGAATTCCAAATGGGCATCGATAACACTAAAATACACTTCAAGCCAAACTTATGAAATTTCTTCCAAAGTGCAAACTACCGCAATAGGCTCCAAAAATGCTCCCGGGTTATCTAAAACCTCAACCGGGCATACGCCCAAGTCCGATATCATTATACGAACCTGCTGGACACTTCAAATCCTGATTTCGAGGTCGTTTACTCAAAAATCCAATCCTAGTTCATTCTTTCAACTTAAAGTTTGTGAAATGGGAATTTTCATTTAAATTTAACTCTGATCTCCCTGAATTTAGATTCCGACCCTGCGAACAAGTCATAATACCCGAAATAAAGATGTTCATGGCCTCCGACTGTTGAGAGTGCTAGTACTCAAATCAACCTGTCTGGTCATTACATTCTCTCCCACTTAAACATACGTTTGTCCTCGAACGTGCTGAGAACTGTACTGGAGTAGTCTGAAATCATTGTTTAGCATCTTATGCTCCTTCCCGTGCTGCCACAACTCAGGTGAGCACATTTGCCTGATATATTCAGAATATATTCCTTTTTATTCAAACAAATAAGTCTTTGAGCTTAATTCCAACATCCAAAATTCTATGCCAGGCCTGGTTTCATCAAGAGATCACCCAATTATTCACCACATGCCGTCCTCAAATATGACTGCATAACTTTGCTGGATTCTTACCTTGCAACATAAAATCCACAAGACCACGATAATATTTTATGATCAACTTAGCCAATATTCAATGAATCATATGCTTCCATTACACCTCATGACCTACATAGGTCTTGTTCTAACTTTTACAACACTGACACGACGGAAGAGATGCACCGAAGTTCATAACCAACTGCTGAATCAACAAGTCATTGGGTCCATACCTCTGACAGAACCATTACGACATTCTGAACCAAATGAGGATCTCTGCTCCTTAATGTACTTCATATGCTCAGATTGCATTGATCCTAAATTCCATAATCTCATCCCACCCACTATGAATTGCTCAGGCAATAAGCCACCTCAGACACAATCAAGAGTCCCATATGATGCCACCATGTGCCAATAGGCTACCGATTAGGATATGATACAAGAAGAATACGAACTCTGGAATGAACATCTAATTACCCTGACCGCGAAACATACACGCGACACAAGCTAACAATTTATATGCATTTTCCTCCAAAAAATGGGAAACAGAACACATAAAAGAAATTAGGGGGAAATGTACTGAACATCATACTGTTGCGGCGTGCAACCCGATCCAAACAACATAACCATGGCGGCATGCCACCCGATCCACACATCATAACTATGGCGGCGTGCCACCCGATCCACATACAGGAAGGAGATATTCATTGAGCTAAATATCTCGTCACATCAAAATACCGAATATTGGTCGCAGACACGCTAAGGTGTATAATACCATCCATGAGGAACCATTTAGTGCTATAGGCTACAAAACTCAAGCACAACTAAGGTGCAATACATGATCTAAATCTCAAGAGCCATCCTGCTCATATAACATCACCGCTACGCGGAACCTCAACACATAAGAAATTTACCAAGTCATTTCACAACCCATATGGTGCACTACATGTCACGACCCGGATTTTCCCCCAATATCGGGATCGTGATGGCGCCTACTCGTGGTAGCTAGGCAAGCCACTGTATTCGTACTATCCTGTTTATAACACAATTTTAATTAAATAAATGCGGAATACTTTATCGAAATGGAAATAACAAATCCCAAGGTAAAAACCATACCGAAATCCTCTACCCAAGATTTGGAGTCACCAACTCACAAACTACTATGGAATACTACACATAAAAATCTGAAGAAAATATAACATAATTCTGTTCGTCTCGGAACAATGAGACTACAGCTATTAACATAAATAAAGAAAGAGACGCCGGGCCTGCGGACGTCTGCAAGCTACCTCGGTCTCAAATGTGATCAACTCCCACGCAATCTATTTACCGCTGTTGCTGCTCCTGATCGTAACCTAGACCTGTGCAAAAACGCACAGAAGTGTAGCATCAGCACAACCGACCCCATGTGCTGGTAAGTGCCTGGCCTATCCCGGCGAAGTAGTGACAAGCCTAGGACCAGACACTCACATAAACCTGTGCAATTCAATACATATATGTGTACCACAAAATAACAAGAGATAATCAAGTAATAACACAATAAGAAATATCTTAAAGAATTTAACAACTAACCACAGTTAATAATTTCACAAAGAAAACAAAGTATAATGTAAACACGAATAATATCACTTCAAGAAATAACAAGCAATTGCACGGCATCACCCTTCGTGCTTTTACTCTCATCCTCACCAAATAAACAAATAAAGTACACGGCATCACCCTTCGTGCTTTTACTCTCATCCTCACCAAATAAACAAATAAAGTACACGGCATCACCCTTCGTGCTTTTACTCTCATCCTCACATCCATAGTACGGCATGATCCTTCGTACATGGTTCAATAACAAGGCACGGCATGATCCTTCGTGCATAATCAATAAATAAACATGGCACGGCATTAACCTTCGTGCATAAATAAATAAACATGGCACGGCATCACCTTTCGTGCATTATCACTCTTCCTCACCCAAATAACAATCACAATTAAGGGCAGAGAAAGAAACAACAATTCATAATTTGTCCCATCAAGGGCAATCAATAATTATCTTCACAACAAGTCCCAACAAGGGAGAACAACAACGATTCACCTATAATATATCTCAAAATATCATTTTCCAACGACTCACGGTCATACTAGACGCCAATGTATGGATGCTCGTCACCACAGCACCCATACACCGCACTCGATCACATAGCACATAACACATAATCCTATTCCCTCAAGCTAGGATAGAACAAACACTTACCTCGAAAGTTTACGAACGATTCAATCCGTAGCAATGCCTTTTCCTTTTGAATTAGACTCCAATCCAATCGTATCTATACACAATTGATTTAATATCATCAATTCTACTTAACAAACTAGTTCATATTGCTAAATATGGTTTTTACAACATTCTGCCCGGAATAGTAAAATCCGACCCCGGGCCCACATAATCGAAACTCAAGTTTCGAACCAAATTAATTTTATCCAATCTTCCATGAGTTCAAATATACAATTTGTTCTTAAGTTCGACTCCAAAACGAGGTCTAAATCGCAATTTATTTGAAAGCCCTAACTATACCCATTTCTCTAATTTTTCAACCAATTTACACATGTTTAGGCCTAAGAATTTGATTGATGTTGATGAAAAGTGAAGAAGAAGACGAGTTAAACAATACTTACCCGATGAACCTTGATGAAAAGTTGCTCTAAGGATCGCCTAAGGGCTGTTGGAGAAGAGAAAGTTGAGAGAAATGGAAATAATCCCGTATGTTCTGTTTTTGCAGAACTTAAATCACTGGGCGAAAGTTTTGTTCTATGCGATCGCAGGGCTACTGATGCGATCGCATAGAGTGAGGTCGTTTGTACTCTGCGATCGCATTGAAGAAGTTGCGATCGCATAGAATGGGCAGGCTACCTTATGCGATCGCAGGACACACTGTGCGATCGCATAGAGGAGAAATAAGGGGCTGGCTTTTTACATAATGCGATCGCATTACATGGTATGCGATCGCGTAAAGGAAAAATGGCAAGCTATGCGATCGCAGGAACAATAATTGCGATCGCATAGAAGGATTTTTGGGACCCCTGATCTTTGCTCTATGCGATCGCAGCTACACCTATGCGATCGCATAGAAGAAAATCTCTGTGCAAAAATTGCAGAGTTTCTGCTGCATTTTCAAGTTCAAAACCATCCCGTTACCTATCCGAAACTCACCCGAGCCCTCGGGGATTCAAACCAAGTATGTACACTGACTCAAAAACATCATACGAACTTGCTCGCGCGATCAAATCACCAAAATAACATCAAAATCAAGGAATTGAGCCTTAAAACTCAAGAATTCTTTCAAATTTCATAATTTCCAAAATTTCCAATTTAAGGCCGAAACACGTCAAACGACGTCCGTTTTCAACCAAACTTTACAGGAAGTGCTTAACCAACATATATGACCTGTACCGGGCGTCGAAACCAAAATACGAGCCCGATACCAGTACTTTTTAATCAAAATTCAGTTTCATTTTCCTTAAACATTTTCAGAAAACAATTTAACAGAAAAATTCTTTTACCGGGTTCTAGACCTCGGATTTCAATTCCGGACATATGCCCAAGTTCCATATTTTTCTACGGATTTTCTGAAATAGTCAAATCACGGATCCGGGTCCGTTTACCAAAAATGTTGACCAAAGTCAACCATATCAATATTAATATCAAAATTCTTCTACTTTTTCACATATTTCACATATTTCAACATAAATCTTTTCCAGCTTTGTGCCCGGACTGTGCACGCAAATCGAGGCAACTATAAATGAGGTTTTCAAGACCTCAAAAGCTCGGAATGATTAAATAAACAAGATGACCCTTTGGGTCGTCACAATCTCCACCTCTAAAACAACCGTTCGTCCTCGAACGGACAAAAGAAAGAAGTACCTGAATCAGGAAACAAGTGTGGTAGCGGCTATGCATATCAGACTCAGACTCCTAGGTCGATGCCTCAGGAGGCTGACCTCTCCATCGAACACGCATAGAAGGATAACTCTTCGACCTCAACTGTCGAACATGCCGGTCTAGAATGGCCACCGGCTCCACCTCGTAGGATAAATCATTGTCCAATTGGATAGTACTGAAATCTAACACATGTGTGGGATCGCCGTGGTACCTCCGAAGCATAGATACATGAAAAAAGGATGCACAACTGATAAACTAGGTGGCATAGCTAGTCTGTAAGCCACCCCTCCCACTCGGTCCAGAATCTCAAATGGACCAATATACCTAGGGTTGAGTTTGCCCTTCTTCCCGAACCTCATCACGCCCTTCATAGGCGACACTCGGAGCAATACCCGCTCACCTACCATGAAATCTACATCTCGAACCTTACGATCCGTATAAGTCTTCTGTCTGGACTAAGCTGAACGCAATCTCTCCTGAATAGTCTTGACCTTATCCAAGGTCTCCTGAACTAAGGCTGTACCCAACAACCGAGCCTCTCCCGGCTCAAACCATCCAACTGGAGACCGACATCGCCTACCATACAACGCCTCATACGGGGCCATCTGAATACTAGACTGGTAGCTGTTGTTGTAGGCGAACTCCGCTAATGGCAGAAACTGGTCCCACGAGCCTCCAAAATCAATGACATAGGCTTGGAGCATGTCCTCTAGAATCTGAATAGTACTCTCGGACTTGCCGTCTGTCTGATGATGAAAAGCTGTACTCAACTGAACCTGGGTGCCTAACTCCTGCTGGACTGCTCTCCAGAACCGCGAGGTAAACTGTGTACCCCGATCAGAGATAATAGATACTGGCACCCCATGAAGACGAACAATCTCCCTAATGTAAATCTCCGCTAACCTCTCCGACGAGTAGGAGACAGATATTGGAATAAAGTGTGCTGATTTGGTCAGCCTATCAACAATGACCCAAATAGCATCAAATTTCCTCCGAGTCAAAGGAAGTCCAGTAACGAAGTCCATAGTGATCCGCTCCCATTTCCACTCGGGAATTTCAATCCTCTGGAATACACCACCAGGTCTCTGGTGCTCATATTTCACCTGCCGACAATTTAGACACCGAGCGACATACGCAACGATATCTTTCTTCATTCTGCGCCACCAATAGTGTTGCCGTAAGTCCTGGTACATCTTCGCGGCACCTAGGTGAATAGAATACCGCGAACTGTGGGCCTCTGCTAAGATCAACTCTCGAATTCCTTCGACATTGGGCACACAAACTCGACCCTGCAATTTCAATACCCCATCATCATCTAGATTTACCTGAGTGGCACCTCCCCGCTATACTGTATCTCTCAACTCACGCAAATGAGGATCATCAAATTGCCTCTCACGGATCCGCTCTAATAATGAAGAACGAGCGACCGTGCAGGCTAACACCCTGCTAGGCTCAGAAATGTCTAATCTCACGAACCGGTTGGCTAAGGCCTGGACATCTAGAGCTAATGGTCTCTGATTGACCGGAATATATGCAAGACTACCCATGCCGGCATACTTTCTACTCAATGCATCGGCCACCACATTGGCCTTACCTGGGTGATATAATATAGTAACATCATAGTCTTTTAGCAACTCTAACCATCTCCGCTGTCGTAGATTCAACTCCTTCTGTTTGAACAAGTACTGTAGGCTTTTGTGATCAGTGTACACCTCGCATGTCACACCATATAGATAATGCCTCCAGATCTTTAAGGCATGAACCACTGCTGCTAATTCAAGATCATGAACCGGATAATTCTTCTCATGTATCTTTAACTGCCTCGAAGCATAAGCGATAACCTTACCATCCTACATCAATACCGCTCCAAGCCCTGTACGAGATGCGTCACAATAAACTGTATAAGGCCCTGTACTTGTAGGTAGTATCAACACTGGTGCGGTGGTCAAGGCTGTCTTGAGCTTCTGAAAGCTCGCCTCACACTCCTCTGACCACTGAAACTGGACACCCTTTCTGGGTCAACCTGGTCATCGGGGCTGCAATAGAAGAAAACCCCTCTACAAAACGACGGTAGTAACCTGCTAATCCCAAGAAACTCCGGATCTCAGTCACTGAAGCCGGTCGAGGCCAATTCTGGACTGCCTCAATCTTCTTTGGGTCTACCTGAATACCTTCCACTGATACAATGTGACCCAGAAATGCTACCGAACTCAGCCAAAACTCACATTTAGAAAATTTGGCATATAGCTCGTTATCTTTCAGAGTCTGAAGAACCACTCTGAGGTGCTGCTCGTGCTCTTCCTGGCTGCGGGAGTACACCAGGATGTCATCTATGAAAACTATCACGAACAGATCTAAGTAAGGCCTGAATACCCGATTCATCAACTCCATGAATGCTGCTGGGGCATTGGTCAACCCGAAGGACATGACCAAGAACTTATAATGCCCATATCTAGAGCGAAAGGCTGTCTTAGGAATGTCAGCCGCCCTGATCTTCAGCTGATGGTAGCCTGACCTCAAGTCTATCTTAGAGAATACCCTCGCTCCCCGGAGCTGGTCAAACAAATCATCAATCCTCGGCAGTGGATATTTATTTTTAATAGTCACCTTGTTTAACTACCGGTAATCAATACACATCCGCATCGAGCCATCCTTCTTCTTTACAAATAGTACAGGCGCTCCCCAGGGGGAAACACTGGGCCTGATAAAACCCTTCTCAAGAAGGTCCTGCAACTGATCTTTCAACTCCTTTAGTTCCGGCGGGGCCATACGATAGGGTGGAATAGAGATGGGCTGAGTGCCCGGTGCCAGATCAATACAGAAATCAATATCCCTGTCGGGTGGCATGCCCGGCAGGTCTGAAGGAAAAACCTCAGGAAACTCCCGTGCAATAGGGACTGAATCAATGGAAGGAACTTCTGCACTGGAATCACGAACATAAGCCAAATAAGCTAGACACCCCTTCTCGACCATACGTCGAGCCTTAACATAAGAAATAACAGTGCGAACGGAGTGGCTTGAGGTACCCTTCCACTCTAATCGGGGTGATTCTGGCAAGGCTAAGGTGACAATCTTAGCATGACAATCAAGAATAGCATGGTATGGGGACAACCAGTCCATCCCCAATATGACATCAAAATCTACCATATCCAAGAGCAACAGATCAACACGGGTCTCAAGACCCCCAAATATAACTACGCACGAACGATGCACCCGATCGACTACAATAGAGTCACCCATTGGCGTAGCCACATAAACTGGAATATCCAGAGCATAGCTGGGCACGGCTAAATACGGTGCGAAGTAGGAAGACACATAGGAATAGGTAGATCCGAGATCAAATAATCTGAAGCACCTCCGTCACACACAAGAATAGTACTCGTAATCACGACGATTCGATGCCTCGCCTCCGGCCCGGCCGGTAAAGCATAGAATCGGGGATCCGCACCTCCCCTCCGAGCTGCGTCTCTAGGACGACCATCAACCGGCCGACCTCTACCTCTCGCCGGACGGTCTCCACCTCTACGGTCTCGACCTCCACCTCTATAATCCCTACCCCCGCCTGCGGGTCGGGCCGGGCGACCGAGGGTCGGCTGGGGCTCGAATCATGGGACGAGGACCTCGCTGCCTGAGAGTTGCCCGTTGCTATAGGGCAATTCCGATAAAATGACCCGGGTCGCCACAACCGTAGCAACTCTTGGACCGATAGGGCTGCTGGCCCCGACGACTCGAATGGCCTCCACGAACACTGTGAAGAGGTCGAGCACTAATAGGAGACCGGTCCGAATAATACCCCCGAGAACCACGATCACCCGATCCACCCCGTGAAGCCTGAAGGGCGGAATGAAAAGGCTTGGAAGACTGGCCTCTATCAAAGGATTCTCTGCTACCGGAGGAAGAACCACCAAATCTACCTGAATGACGAGGCCTCTTATCCGAAGAATAACCGCCTCCCCTAGCAAGAGCCATCTCAACTCGCGTGCCGCATTGGCCGCCTCCCGAAATGATATGTCACTCCCCACGCCCACGGCCATCCGGAGTCTAATCGGCCGATTAAGCCCATCTATAACTCGCGGACCCTCTCCCGCTCGCGTGGGAAGTATCACCACCGCATGACGAGCCAAGTCAATAAATCTCGTCTCATACGGTGTAACTGTCATAGTGCCTGATGGAGGCGCTCAAACCGCCTCCGAAGTAAATCCCGCTGAGTAGCAGGGAGAAACTTCTCCATAAATAGTTCCGCAAACCGGTCCCATGATAGAGCTGGGGACCCTGCTGGTCCAGTCAGGCAATAATCTCTCCACCAAGTCTTGGCGGATCCTGCAAGTCTGAAGGTACAGAAATCAACTCCGTTTGTCTCCACGATCCCCATAGTCTTGAGAATCTCATGGCAACTGAATAAAAAGTCCTGAGGATCCTCTGATGCGGCTCCACCGAATGTAGTGGTAAATAGCTTGGAGAACCGATCAAGCCTCCATAACGAATCAGAAGTCATGGCCGCTCCATCGCCGGCATGAGCTGTGGTACCTGACTGAGTGGCCACAGCTGGCTGAATTACTGGTGCCTGAGGCTGAGGAGCTACTGGCTCCGGAGTACGAGCAATAGGAGTCTGGGCCCCTCCTCCAGCCTGAGAAGTAGCTGGGGCAACTGATAATAGACCCGCTCTGGCAATGCTATCCATAAATCCCGCTATTCTGACCAAAGCATCCCGGAGATCCGGGGTAATCAAAGCCTCTCCTGGGACCTGAGCTGGGCCCGCTGGAGCTGCTGGAACCGGAACCTCCTCATCAATCTCAATATGAGGCTCCACCTCTGGGGTAGCTGCCTGGGGCTGAGCTCTACCCCTACCACGGCCTCTAGTACGGCCTCGGCCCTGCCCCTCACAGGAGCTGTCTGGGGCTCAGGCTGCTGGTCAGCGGACGAAGAAGTGCGTGTCCTTACCATCTGCGAAAGGACAGAATAGAAATTCAATCAGTAATTGAGGAACAAGTAGCACGACAAGAAAGAACAAATGAGAGAATTTTTCCTAACTCAATAGACTCTGAAGGACAAGTACAGACGTCTCCGTACCTACCTCTCAAACTCTACTAAGCTTGTTCGTGAGTGGTGAGACCTATGTAACCTAGAGCTCTGATACCAACTTGTCACGACCCGGATTTTCCATCAATATCGGGATCGTGATGGCGCCTACTCGTGGTAGCTAGGCAAGCCACTGTATTCGTACTATCCTGTTTATAACACAATTTTAATTAAATAAATGCGGAATGCTTTATCGAAATGGAAATAACAAATCCCAAGGTAAAAACCATACTGAAATCCTCTACCCAAGACTTGGAGTCACCAACTCACAAACTACTATGGAATACTACACATAAAAGTCCGAAGAAAATATAACATAATTCTGTTCGTCTCGGAATAATGAGACTACAGCTATAAACATAAATAAAGAAAGAGACGCCAGGCCTGCGGACGTCTGCAAGCTACCTCGGTCTCAAATGAAATCAACTCCCACGCAATCTATTTACTGCTGCTGCTGCTGCTCCTGATCGTAACCTGGACCTGTGCAAAAACGCACAGAAGTGTAGCATCAGCACAACCGACCCCATGTGCTGGTAAGTGCCTGGCCTATCCCGGCGAAGTAGTGACAAGCCTAGGACCAGACACTCACATAAACCTGTGCAATTCAATACATATATGTGTACCACAAAATAACAAGAGATAATCAAGTAATAACACAATAAGAAATATCTTAAAGAATTTAACAACTAACCACAGTTAATAATTTCACAAAGAAAACAAAGTATAATGTAAACACGAATAATATCACTTCAAGAAATAACAAGCAATTGCACGGCATCACCCTTCGTGCTTTTACTCTCATCCTCACCAAATAAACAAATAAAGTACACGGCATCACCCTTCGTGCTTTTACTCTCATCCTCACCAAATAAACAAATAAAGTACACGGCATCACCCTTCGTGCTTTTACTCTCATCCTCACATCCATAGTACGGCATGATCCTTCGTACATGGTTCAATAACGGGGCACGGCATGATCCTTCGTGCATAATCAATAAATAAACATGGCACGGCATTAACCTTCGTGCATAAATAAATAAACATGGCACGGCATCACCCTTCGTGCATTATCACTCTTCCTCACCCAAATAACAATCACAGTTAAGGGCAGAGAAAGAAACAACAATTCATAATTTGTCCCATCAAGGGCAATCAATAATTATCTTCACAACAAGTCCCAACAAGGGAGAACAACAACGATTCACCTATAATATATCTCAAAATATCATTTTCCAACGACTCACGGTCATACTAGACGCCAATGTATGGATGCTCGTCACCACAGCCCATACACCGCACTCGATCACATAGCACATAACACATAATCCTATTCCCTCAAGCTAGGATAGAACAAACACTTACCTCGAAAGTTTACGAACGATTCAATCCGTAGCAATGCCTTTTCCTTTTGAATTAGACTCCAATCCAATCGTATCTATACACAATTGATTTAATATCATCAATTCTACTTAACAAACTAGTTCATATTGCTAAATATGGTTTTTACAACATTCTGCCCGGAATAGTAAAATCCGACCCCGGGCCCACATAATCGAAACTCAAGTTTCGAACCAAATTAATTTTATCCAATCTTCCATGAGTTCAAATATACAATTTGTTCTTAAGTTCGACTCCAAAACGAGGTCTAAATCGCAATTTATTTGAAAGCCCTAACTATACCCATTTCTCTAATTTTTCAACCAATTTACACATGTTTAGGCCTAAGAATTTGATTGATGTTGATGAAAAGTGAAGAAGAAGACGAGTTAAACAATACTTACCCGATGAACCTTGATGAAAAGTTGCTCTAAGGATCGCCTAAGGGCTGTTGGAGAAGAGAAAGTTGAGAGAAATGGAAATAATCCCGTATGTTCTGTTTTTGCAGAACTTAAATCATTGGGCGAAAGTTTTGTTCTATGCGATCGCAGGGCTACTGATGCGATCGCATAGAGTGAGGTCGTTTGTACACTGCGATCGCATGGAAGAAGATGCGATCGCATAGAATGGGCAGGCTACATTATGCGATCGCGGGATACAGTGTGCGATCGCATAGAGGAGAAATGGGAGGCTGGCTGTTTACACAATGCGATCGCATTACATGGTATGCGATCGTGTAGAGGAAAAATGGCAAGCTATGCGATCGCAGGAACAATGATGCGATCGCATAGAAGAAAAATGGGGACAGTAAAATTACTCTATGCGATCGCAGCTACACCTATGCGATCGCATAGAAGAAAATCTCTGTGCAAAAATTGCAGAGTTTCTGCTGCATTTTCAAGTTCAAAACCATCCCGTTACCTATCCGAAACTCACCCGAGCCCTCGGGGATTCAAACCAAGTATGTACACTGACTCAAAAACATCATACGAACTTGCTCGCGCGATCAAATCACCAAAATAACATCAAAATCAAGGAATTGAGCCTTAAAACTCAAGAATTCTTTCAAATTTCATAATTTCCAAAATTTCCAATTTAAGGCCGAAACACGTCAAACGACGTCCGTTTTCAACCAAACTTTACGGGAAGTGCTTAACCAACATATATGACCTGTACCGGGCGTCGGAACCAAAATACGAGCCCGATACCAGTACTTTTTAATCAAAATTCAGTTTCATTTTCCTTAAACATTTTCAGAAAACAATTTAACAGAAAAATTCTTTTACCGGGGTTCTAGACCTCGGATTTCAATTCCGGACATATGCCCAAGTTCCATATTTTTCTACGGATTTTCTGAAATAGTCAAATCACGGATCCGGGTCCGTTTACCAAAAATGTTGACCAAAGTCAACCATATCAATATTAATATCAAAATTCTTCTACTTTTTCACATATTTCACATATTTCAACATAAATCTTTTCCAGATTTGTGCCCGGACTGTGCACGCAAATCGAGGCAACTATAAATGAGGTTTTCAAGACCTCAAAAGCTCGGAATGATTAAATAAACAAGTGATGACCCTTTGGGTCGTCACACTACATCACTATCTGGAATAGCTGATGATAAAATAACACCCCGACTGTTCGTCCATAGGGAACACTCGCTAAAACGAACACAACTAGCCGGATATAAAGCCCTATCCATATATAAATTACTCCACTGATCTCAAGACGATTTCTGATTGCACCTACTTGGATAATGACCTTTCAAGGTTCATAGTAACTCATTCTTCCTCATAACATATAGGAACAATCATTACAACCGGATCAACCTCCTCCGTTCATATCCTAATAAACAAAGTGCCCTTCAGACCTAAATTCTCAAATCGATTATATTACCAAAATCCTCATACTTGGTTAAATCTTTAGTCAATCAAGCAACTACATGTCACACTTACACAATCTTCTCGTGGGACACGCTCCCACAATCTTCTAAAATAAGTATCGAGTCCGTACCTTTAAAGCTTCGGATACACTAACGCTAAAAAGCAATCACGCTGAAGACAATACCAATTTACTTTAATAATTCAACCACTTCCTTGCTCACCCGAGCCCGTGATATCCTTGCCAGCCCAAGCTGCAACATTGATCTTTACTTCAAATTTCCATGCTACTCGTTGCACCCAATGTGCCAACCTACGATAGAACACGATTTCCATCTCTACTCTGGAACCACTGATAGACTAAGACTTCATTGTATAAAACTTTTCATTTAACCCACTTCGGGAGAACTATAGCAACATACAGGTGGATTCTCATAACCATCGAATATGCCAATCTCTACATAGTGTTCAAAGACATCATAACCCTTCCGAGATGTGCCTACTCATAATAGGATATAACAAAAGAATGCTTCTAAATAACATCAATCACTGCGGCCGACAAACATCACACGCACCGCCACACTTCACATACATGACTTGATCACGCTGGATGAACTGATCACCACTACCAATATGCAGAGTTAACCATGGCTAATCAATCTACTTCCTTCCACTAAATCTTTGTTTTCCTTTGAAATAATGCTTCTTCAATCGACACATGGTATACTCCATCTGCACTCACCCCGAGTGACCT
This sequence comes from Nicotiana noctiflora, assembly GCA_032618575.1. Taxonomy (NCBI): domain Eukaryota; kingdom Viridiplantae; phylum Streptophyta; class Magnoliopsida; order Solanales; family Solanaceae; genus Nicotiana; species Nicotiana noctiflora. The sequence continues at coordinate 104,921 of JASVEL010011568.1, read as the reverse complement.
TGAATCACGAGACCATGTTGTTTCGAATCCCATAACCATTTCATATTTCGCAATGCTACCCGTAAGTTAAAATATCATAGAACATTCTGGGCAACTTCTCATAAGCTACTACAAAGCTTGATTCTTAACTGTACCCATAGGCTCAAAATTACTGGGGACCACACTTGAACTCCTGAATTCACTAGGACCATTATTGAGAGCCACTCACTCTGTCTTTGTCCTGAATATAACTCACTTCATAGCTCTTGTAACTTACGAATACTCTCTCGGTAAAGCACTCGGCGAAATCACTTCCTCTGAAACCTGCATCTATACGAGGCATAAATCCTGAATCTTTTTCCAAGTCCGAACATGAGCCAATAAGGCTAACCATCATATGCCTCCAATAATTCATTTGCTCGAATTACCACTTATGGTCTTTTCTCATAGCTGAAATAACCCATCAATATGCTAATAACCAGAAATAACACAAGTAGCTAATCATACAGCCCAATCATAAGCGGTGGGACTATCCCACTTAGCTTGAAGCCATCATTTCATAATTCCTGAGTTTACTAGAATTCTTTATGTCTCATTGACATAGCCTTGTGCAATCAACCGCCAAAATTATCGAAACCATGCGGTAGAAACTCTGAATCATCAACCTCATTCACGCAACCAATCTCTTTGTTGAACATCCTATAAAAATTCCTTACAGAAGCTTCGCCAACCACGCGGCCGCTAACCTGCTCACATAGAATAACCCACTTATAGAAGCCACTTCCGACATCCTTTAACACTACTGCACGAGTATATTCACCATGACTCCAATAACCTATCGTGAGTCCAAGCTCACTCCTTGACAGCAGCGGTCCATTTATTCTCATGGACATCAATTACATACGCGACAATATCCTTCCAATTCAAATTATGTTGCATTCTTCTTCATTCCAGGCAGCTCCTTTTTGCTATACAAATCTCTTTCTGCATAGTGGCCGATGATTCAAGTTAGCTCTGTAGGCCCCAATCACTTCATCTCTGAGATTCTCAAATCATTCCAAACTCTCATTAATGTGTGTAACCATCCTACTACCAAGCCCAAATGCAACACCCGCCACTCTCCCACTTTGGCGGAACTCATCTTTTCGATCGACCACTTGACCCTGCTTCTCATACTTGGCCTTCTATAAATTTTAAACACTGCCTGACACTTCCCACATGTCCTTCCTCATACTTCACTGCTCAAATGTTGCCTTAAATGAAATCTATCTTCGTGGCACTTGAATCCACCATTGCTGCTAACTTTAGAACCTTTCCAAAGTCCATCTTTATCGATTCATCAACATTAAAAAATCCAGCTTCGATCTTAAACCACCGCGCCATGTGATATCTAACAGCTGTATCTCTAATCATATTTCACAATATCCTGCCATAAGGCGAATCGTAGTAGATTATAACATCAACAAACTTAATACTTCCAATTAGGACAACCGCACCCCAATAGAGAAGAAATCTCTTTCACGCTTGCAATTACCATGTTTCATTACTTCCACTAGTTCACGTCTGACCACCCTTGGCTCGGCTGGCTTTCCCCCAGCCGGGAATAAAATACCGAATCCCTTTGATTGCATACAGAATAAACCTCCCTTCAAGTCATTCACTGCCTCAACAAGCGGGCAAACATCATATCATCATAACCATACTGAACAATCGCTCATAAGCATTATGGCTAACCTGTGCCTAGCCTCAAGGCCCTCAGAAGTTCTGTTACTGAACATAACAATAGAATCTCCTTCCATAAAGCAACTATAATAGTCCAATCAACTATACCGGAAAATCATCCCGCACCACATTCGTTGTGCTATTTCAATTCTTCAGATTCTTTATTTCTAGCAAGCACTCGCGTCGTGTAAGATTGAGTAGGAATGAATTAAAGGCATAAGCCTTAAAGGAATAGAACCGCACGATAAGGAAATTAAGAAGGGAAATACTCCTAACAGTCTTGCAGCCTTCCGAGGATAAGTACAGACGTCTCCATACCGATCCACAAGGCTCTATCGGACTTGCTCATGACTCGTGAGACCGATGGGAACCTAGTGCTCTGATACCATGTTGTCACGATCCAAATCCACGACAGATCATGATGGCGTCGGACATCGCTGTCAGGCCAGCCATTATATTACCAATTAATTCCCTCTTTTAATATTTTTGAAAATCTAAGGGTTTTCCTCCTATTTCACATAAAATAAGATCATTTCTCGAATTTAAATTTTATATAATACCAACTAGTACAAGAATTCACTGAAACCATCCCAGAAACGTGGTGTCAGAAGTGCATGAGTAACTACTGATTAAAACATAGAGTACAACACAATATTCGTCCGGAATACAATGGACATAAAAGAAAAATATACAGTTACTAGGAAGGGACTTTAAAAACTACGGGCCGTCTTGCATACTGCAACTCACCTAGTCCCCAGATCGTCCGTGCTGCTGTGCCCAGTAAGCCGCTAAAATATCATGTACCTGTGCAACAAAAATGCATAGAAGTGTAGTATGAGTACGTAATCAACGTGTACTCAATGAGTACCCTGCTTAATCCTTAAGGGGTAGAGACGAGATGGCCAACTCCGACACTCACTAGAGGTCAATAATCAATATTTTATAAATGTGAGAATAATCATGGATTTATATAATAGTTCTAATTGTGAAGCCCAGAAATCAGGTAAGCACCTTCAACAATAAATCAAGGGCTTCCAAAGTCTATCCTTTATTATCTTATTAATTTATATCAAGTCGCGTAGGGCCAATTCCACATTTGTAGTTGTTAAATAACAGATAAACATGCGCAAATCACGGCGAGGTCGACGGCCCGCTCCAACATAATGTAAATTGTGCACTACCGAGGGTCGAGAGGCACGAACCATAGATGCATCTATTATCACCGAGGCGTCCAGCCCGTTCCATATTTAAACACATATCCTGCTCGCGAATCATCCATACAACGCATGCACACATACAGTACATGCTCAATCAGTCACATAAGGACTTATCAGAAAATATTTATTCAAATAAAACCAATTCTCCTTTAACAATTTAGGAAATGAAGTTTTATTCTTTCAGAAATTTACTTAGAAATTCGATGTGAGTTAAGCAGTTCAAGCTACAATGCGTTCTCAATTAATCCACATATACATGCTTTTGAGTCATAACTACCCGGACAATAGCATAATAGTAGCTACACACAGACTCTCGTCACCTCATGCGTGCGTAGCCCCTACAAATAGGAGCACATAACCATTTTACGCACCTATTGGGTAAATTCCCCCTCACAGAATTAGAAAGGAGACTCACCTCACCCCGAAGGCTCGAAATCGGCATTTTACATCCTTTCGAAGGCTTGAACCAACGCACAATGCACCAAACTATCCAAATAACGGCAAACTAATGAGAATATACTCAAATACTCGCTAACAATTCAAATTATACAATTTCCCAACTCCAATTTGTGAAATGATCAAAATACCCTCGGTCCCATGTGGCCGGATTCTAAAAATTATTAAAAATAATTATTACCCATAATTCATATGTTGTATATCCAGAAAATCATCCAATTTCTTCCATGAATCGACCGTCAAATCAAGGATTCACCATTTTTCAACTTTGGGGCTCAAAATCCCAATTTCTACCATCCAAACACGGATAAAAATAGAAACCAGTAGAAATAATCACGGATAAACACCAAAATAAAGGTCAGATATTTACCTCGTTGACGAGACGAGAACAACACTGCGAAAATTACCTAAATCGGAGCTCTAGAACTCAAGATATGCCCAATATACTAAACTTCTCGGTTTTAAACACTGTCGAGGCCCATTTTCCGCTTTTGCAGACAATTTTCGCATATGCGGGACCGCTTTTGCGGTTGCGCATCTGCGTTCAAATTACGCTTTTGCGGTTCTGACAGACACCAGCTTCTCTTGACACGGAAATGAGCATAACTCCCGCATACGATGTCCAAATTCGACGATTCTTTTTTCTATGACTCCAAAATTTCGATGTGAATCTAATGGTTCAAACAAAGCTGAATTTGTAGCTCATTTATTTAATATGGTACCCCCCCCCCCCTTAAGCCTAAAGATACGGCGTCGAAATGTCAAATAAGAGCGTGATCAGAACCCGAAACACACCCGAGGCCCTCGAGACCCCAACCAACCATACCAACCAGTCTCAAAACATATTATGTACTTGCTCGAGGCCTAAAATCATATCACAAACTCTAAAATCATGAATCAACCTCCAATCCAAGCTTGATGAACTTTGAAGTTTCCAACTTCTATTTCCGATGTCGAAACCTATCAAATCACGCTCGATTGACTTCAAGTTTTGCACACAAGTCCAAAATGACATAACGAACCTACAAAAACCTTTGGACTTCCATTCCGACACTCGGATCAAAATCTCACCTATCAACCGGAATTCGCCAAAATACTAACTTTGCCAATTCAAGTTTAATTCTACACCGGTCATCACAAAAATATCCGGACACACTCCTAAGTTCCAAGTCACCTAACTAAGCTATCTGAACCATAAAATTTGCATTTCGAGCCTGATATCAAAATTTCCACTTCTGTTCAAGCTTCTTAAAACCTTCAAATTTCTACCTTTAGCCAAACGACTCCAAAATGACCTATGGACCTCCGAATTCACTTTCGATCGCGCTCCCAAATCCAGAATCACTATACGGAGCTATGCCCAGTCTCTGAATTCCAAATGGACATCGATAATGCTGAAATGTACTTCAATCCAAACTTATGAAATTTCTTCCAAAATGCTAACTTCCACAATATGCGCCAAAACGCTCCCAGGTTATCCAAAACCCGAACCAGGCATACACCCAAGTCCGATATTAGTATACAAACCTGCTGGACCCTTCAGATCCTGATTTCGAGGTTGTTTACTCAAAAGTCCAATCCAAGTTCATTGTTTAAACTTAAAGTTTCTGAAATGGGAATTTTTATTTAAATTTAACTCCGATTTCCCAGAATTTAGATTCTGACCATACGAACAAGTCATAATACCTGAAATAAAGTTGTTCATGGCCTGCGACTGCTGAATGGAGTGCTAGTACTCAAAATGACCGATCGCAAGTAACTTAGGAGATTAAAATCAATTCAATTCATTAAATGATCTGTGCTAACTACCTACACAATTCAAATGTGTGATTAATAACCATAAGAAGGATCTCTAATCAGTTTCCCAAATTCATACTATTTACTAACATTCAAAGTCAAAATAACACTATATGATACTACATTATGCTAATGAATAATAACTATCTCCAGAAGTCCCAAATATACAATTCAGAGTTGCTCTAATTAACAAACAACACATAATTTAATCATTTTTACATGAAATTAAAAAAACATAAACGAAAAGCTTCAGAAGAACAGCTCAAACAGCATTTACTTCCTTTCCATAAGCCTGAGATCTACAATAATGTGTACCTAAAATTTGCAATTGAAAATAGACGAAGAGAAATCAGTTTAAGCCAGAGTAAACAACAGCAACTAACGTAACAGTAGCAATTGAGGAACATCTTCAATAACATAGCAAATATTGAGCAGCACAACACCAACATGAACTATTTTGAATCAAAACCAACTTGAAATCACCAGAAAACACTTCAATCGACCCCAACACCAACAAAACTAACCAAACGAGATATTTGAAACCAAGCACTATCTAAAATCAATAGAAAACCATCCGAGAACTTCAGACTACTAAGAATGAATGAAGCAGTACTTTTTTGATTTTTTGATTAAATTTTGATCTAGAAGAAGGTAATTTGGATCTGAAAAAAGTCTTATTTCATATCTGGAATCACTAGCTATTTTTAGAAAATTCTAAATGCCTAACAAAACCAACCCCTAATTATGGCAAAAATTGCCTTATTTATAGAATAGAATTTGGAGGGAATTTTAAATTTCTGATATTTTCGTATTAAGCCTCCTTTTATGACCTGCCCAACAAATTACTACACTTACTTCATTAAAACTTGCACTAGAACTCATTCTAGAAAGTTCTAGTGGCATCTACCATATTCTTAATTCTTAAAATGTCTATCTTACCCTCACTTCCTTTTAACAATTTCTAAACTACCCATTTGTTATCCCTTTATTACCCTTGACATTGTATAAGTATTACTGTTAAGCTAATTTACCCAAAATACCCCTGCAATTCATTTGCTATTACCAGTCGCCCCCTGAATACTAACTGATGATTTTAAATTCATTGACCTAACAAAACCTATTTAATATGCTAAATATAACCAATTAATAATTGACTAATTCTAATTTTTTCTACTAATTAACAACTATAACCAATCAGTGAACCCTAACTAATTATCTAATGATTATCCGAAATCAATCACTAATTAATCTTTTATCAACAGATTTCAGAAACTAAAACAAACAATTAAAAATCTACTGGAAATCCAATTATCAGTCCAACATTGAGATGGCTCAATTTCAGGCCTTATACGGCCAGCAATGTTGTTCTCTTATCTTAACTGATCCGCGTAACTCTTCTATCTGGACTGAACTGTGTGGAGCCTTTCCTAAATCAACTTTACTTTTTCCAAGGCATCTTTCACCAAATCTGTACCATACAACTTAGCCTTGTGGGGCTGAAAGGCTCCACACAGTGATTTAGGAAAGGCTCCACACAGTTCAGTCCAGATAGAAGAGTTACGCGGATCAGAAGGCATGACGATGTATCATTCATGATTGGCGAGAAGGTTCTCTTAAAAGTCTTGCCAATGAAGAGTGTTATGAGATTCAGGAAGAAAGGCAACTTGAGCCCAAGGTTTATTGGCCCATTTGAGGTGTTGATGCGAGTTGGAGAGGTTGATTACGAGCTTGCCTTACCTCCCATCACATCGAGAGTTCATCCAGTTTTTCACGTATCTATGATGCAGAAGTATCACGCCAACTTGTCCCATATGTTAGACTTCAGTAATATTTAGCTGGATGAGAGTTTGGGTTATGAGGATGAGCCAATTGCTATTAATGATGGGCATGATCTCCAGTTGAGATCCAAGAAGATTTCTATGGTGAAGGTCCAATGGAGGGGCCAACCAGCCGAGGAAGCGACCTAGCAGTCCAACGAGGACGTGTAGAGCATATATCCACGCTTATTCGAACTTCAAGTATGAATCTAAACCTATTTGAGGACGATCATTTGTTTAAGAGCTGGATAACGTAATAACCCGACTGGTCGTTTTGACTTTTAGAACCCTGTTCCCCTAGATAAGACCTTTCGTACTTGTTTTTACTGATTTATGTATTGCGAGAATAGTTATTTTAGGATTTGGAAGAGTTTGGGTTGGAATCAGAACACTTGGTTTCTTAAGGTTGGCTTAAAAGGCCAAGTTTGACTTCGGTCAAAGTTTGAGTAAATGACCTCGGAATCCGGATTTGAATATTCCAACAAGATCGTATTACTATTTTGGACTTGGGCATGTGTCCAAATCGGGTTTTAGATGATCGGGGAGAGTTTTGGTGCCTAATAGTGAAAGTTGATTCCTTAAGGATTTTGAAGTACTTTGTGTTATCAGGTTCCGACCAGAGCTCCGAGACCGATAGTATCTCCTTATTTCCATTTATGACTTGCATGCAAAATTTGATGTCAATCTGAGTAGTGTAAGTGTGTTTCATCGCATTGGAAGTAAATTGAAGAACTTAAAGTTCATAAGTTTGATTCAATTGGTTTTAGGGGGCGATTCTTAGGGGGATCCGATGGTTCAAGCGAGTCCGTTTTATGATTTCAAACTTATCAGTATGTTTGGGCCTGGCCTGGGGGCCATGCACGTCATTTAGACTAGACTCAAGTGAAGTTGGAAAATTTTTGAAGTAGCTAAAGCTCCAAGTATCTGTCATAACCGCATCTACGGTTGGTTAGCCGCAGGTGCGAGATCGCAGAAGAGGTTGAGCCCTCGCAAGTGCGGCCAAGGGAAGGAACCCAGGAACCATAGATGCGACTCCCTTTCTAAAGAAGCAGATCCGCAGAAGTGGCCCCTAGACTGCAGAATCGATCCCAGCCAGCCTAGCCCAGCTCTGCTGATGCGGACCCTCTCTCGCTGAAGCGAGACCCCAAATGCGGTCCCCTAACCGCAGGTGTAAAAATCACTGAAGGCAGTACCTTTATTTAATATGGGAATGTATCATTTTGACACATTTCGTTCATTGTTTGGGCGACTTGGGAACTTCCACAGAGGAGATTTCAACCTAGCATTGTGGGATAAGTTATTTCTACTTGATGTGAGTTAAAAACTTGGGTTTTAGATAGATTAACACATAACGATTAGTAAAATAATTGTGGGATTAGAGTAAAACCTAGGGTTTTGATAAAACTAAGATTTAACCACGAAATTTATTATGGAATAAGGTAGAAATCATATATTCTTGATCCTTAGGTTATGGGTAACAACGTCCCTAAAAAAATTTCGAAATCCGGGCACGTGGGTCTAGGGATGGATTTTAGGAAACTTGTGTTTATGGTTGGGGAAATTACTTTAATAGTTAGGATATGAACTTTTGAACTTGTATTGGCTAGTTCTTACCTCGTTTAATTAGTTTTGGATCGTTTAGCTCCAAATTAAGGGTTTGAGCACGTTCTTGGTATTGGAAGTAAACTTTGGAGCGAGGTGAGTCTCATTTCTAACTTCGAAGAGGAAAATAAACCCCAAAGTGAATCTAATAAATGTATGTGTTTGTTTGTGGCGGCTGCGTACGTACGTGGTGGCGAGAGTCCGTGCGTAGTTACTATTATGTTAATTGTACGGGTAGCTTAAGACCTGTATCATGCTCTACTTGCAAATGTTTATATCCTTTCATGCTAATGAGATCACTTAGGACATGTTAGGGTATGAAACTAAATATCAATCAACGTATGCACTTACTTGAGAAATTGTATGAATGTACTTGACTATGAATGCACCTTTTTGTGCCTTCTTGATAATAATTGATAATTGTGGATTAGGCCGGTCGCCTCAGTAGAAATAGATGCATCTATGGTTTGCGCTATTCAACCCTTTGGCAGTATACAATTTCTTTTATATTAGACTGGGCTATACGACCTCGTCTAATATGCGCATGATATGTATGTGAAATATTATCCATGACTTGCTCTGTTATATGCCTTGGAGAGTTGGAGTGCAACTATTATAATACATGATTGAAACTGATATATTGTTCACTTTAAATTCTAAGCTTGCCAGTTTGTTCGTGTTATCCATGCTTGGTGAAATCTTTATTTATCATTAATGGTATTAACCTTAGTAAGTGTCAAGTCGATCCTGGTTACTACTTATTTGAGTTTAGACTGGATACTTGCTGGGTACATGTTGTTTATGTACTCATACTGTACTTCTGTACTTAATTGTACATGATCTGAGGCAGGTGCATCTGGCTACCCCTCTGATGCGCATTCTTGATAGTAGGCTGAGATTCCACGGTGAGCTGCTCCCTTCATATGCCATTCAACAACATGATGGAGTTTCACTTGTTTTTGACTGTCTATTATATTTAAGACGGTAGGATATATTTATTCTTTTGTATATTCTACTAGATGCCCTTATACTTGTGACACCAGGTCTTGGCCACATTGGCAGATTATTCTTTTGGGTTGTATCACTATTATTTTAAGTTACTAATTATCACTTGTTTTTAATTCAAGTTAAGAAAATGCTGGAATGTTTTGGTAAAGTAAAATTAGAACTCACTAATATTTTTGGGTTGACTTATCTGACAACGATGTTGCTAATTATCACTTCTTTTTAATTCAAGTTAAGAAATGCTGGAATTGTTTCGGTAAAGTAAAATGAGAACTCACTAATATCCTCGGGTTGACTTGCCTGACAACGGTTTTTGGCACCATCACAACCTATAATAAAATTGGGTCGTGAGAAATGTCTTGAACCCTATTTACCACGCCTCAAAATTAGGGATTCATCTTAATTTTGAGGCTTATTTAATTTGTTCTAAAGGAAAAGTGGACCCATGTGACATGTATATCTGGTATAATATAGGAATAAATAATACATATACAACATGTTCTATTTTTATACATACAGATATTATATGATATTTATACCATTCATATAAGTGATTCAATATATATTGGGTATAGTATATGTATAAATAATATACATGATATATTTTATTTATATAGATACAATACATACATACATACATACATATATACATACATACATATATACATACATACATAGTAGACCATTTATATAAATATTTAGAGTAACAAAAATATTTAGAGAACATTTGAATGTTAAACATAAATTCAGAATAGAGAAAGAGAGAGAGAGATTTGATTGCTAACTATAAGAAACTAAGTAGGTGTTTGGAGAAATTTTTTAATTTGTATCACATACAACTTACACTAGTTGTATGAGACAACTTTTTGTCTCATAGTTGTCACGACCCCAATCCCGGTCGTAATGGCGCCCAATACAATTGCTAGGCAAGCCCGACCATTTAACACCCTCAACCTGAGCATGAAACTCAATACCAGTTAATTAAATATTTAGAACACATACCAAGACTATTAACCGAATAGTTTAGATAGAAACAGTATGAAACACTGACATAACCAACATCTCCCAAAGGCTTGGGGTCAAGAGTCTAGAGCTTCTAATATAGAGTAGCAAATCCTCAGTAACACAGATGTTCTAAAATGCGGAAAGATAAAGGGATAAAGGGGAGGAGTCGGGTTCTGCGGATGTAAGGCAGCTACCTCAACACTCCTAAAAGCTCTGAAATCAGCAGGATGGCTCAACTAAGCTCCCAGAACACCTGGATCCGCACACTTGGTGCAGGGAGTAAAGTGAGTACTTCCAACTCAATAGAAATAGACATATATAATGGCCGAAAGTAAGAAATACCGACATATAACAATGCAAATATAAGACCAATAATTTAGCACATTTAACGGTGGAACAACAATAAGCAATGACAGGTAAAACAGATAGATATAGGTGCATGAATGCAAGGCAATGCACATGACTGCTGCAGCGCGCAACCCGATCCATTTGGGTACCCGCGCTCACTGTGGGGGTTCAGCCTTCGGAGGGGCTCCTATAGCCCAAGAGCAATATCACCGTAGCATTCGATGCGCCATGCAGCCCGATCCACACTCAGTCCAGTTATATGCATGCAAGCACGGGCACCGTCGAATTTATCATTTTCGGTACCAATTATTAGGAATAATAGACTTAAGTGTCTAAACCTTTAGAATTTTAATATTCATTTCGAGACAGTGTTTAACTCAGGACTGATATCATAAAAACATGCCAAGCATCACGGAAACAGCGATAATAATCCCTGAAGGATCCAAATAAGCGGCACACAACCCAAATATACTCATAACAATCCAAGTAGGATATTTACCAATCCATTTCTAATCAATAACACAGTATGAACATCACTCGGTTGGACTAATCCATAGTCCCCAATAACAAACAACCCCACACTCACCGTAGAGTACGTGTCTCACCTCAATACAGCGTCATAGTATGATATAACGGGATTTCAAACCCTCAGGTCATCAGCTACATCTATTACTCACCTCAAACTGGCCATAAGACTAGTCTACTAAGCCTTTTCCTCTCGAATCAACCTCCCTACGTTCTGAATCTGATCAAAACCATAAGGAATAAGTTATAATAAGCTAATGGAACATAACCCAATTCAAAGAACTCGAAAAACAGCAAAAATTACGAAGTTGGCAAAACTCGAACTCTGGCCCACTTCTCGAAAAATTATGAAATTCTCATCACCGGATTCCTCGTCTCGCCATGAGTCCGTACATATCAAATTCACAGGAGTCTGAGTCTATTTAACCCCTCAAATCCCTAGTTTAAGCCCTCTTAAGTTTCAAACCCAAACCTCCATTTATAACCTTTAATTTCTTGGATTTTCAGTGTAAGTCCATGTTTATGCACAATAATATGATAATTTATGTCCAAAAATTCATACATGATGATAGCCATCGAAACCCTCTTAAAAAATCGCCCAAAATTTCCTTAGTCCGAAGTCCAAAATGTTTTTTCTCTTTCAAAATCATGAAAACATTGTTCACTTAAACCCAACCAGGTTTCCGCTTCTATGGTTGGGATACCGCATCTGCGGCTCTTGCTTCTGCGACCAAATTACTGCTTATGTGGTTTTTCATTAAAACCCCAGTTTTCGCTTATGCGGCTTCATATCCGCTTCTGCGGATCAACCACTTGCGCTTCTGCGGCTAGATGTCCGCTCTCGTGGGCCTGCTGGTGCAAGTCACCTTCCGCTTCTACGAAATCTCCCTAGCCAGCCAACGACTGCTCCTACAATCACTTACCCGCTTCTGCGGAACCGCGTCTGCAGTCCATTTCCACAGAAGCGGAAATACCAGATGACAGCAAAGTCTGACCTGCTACACACTTCCAATCTCTCATTTAACCACCTGAATACACCCCGAGGCCCCTAGGAACCTTAACCAAGAGCACAGATATGATCTATTACCTTATTCAAACTTATTCAAACCATCAAAACATTACTGTTAACACCAAAATCATCAAATTTCACCAAATCAAAGCCTATGTTTATCAAATTCTTCTCACACAATCTATCAAAAACCCGACCAAAACACCTCCAAATGACCCGAAATTTTACCCGCACATCCATTCACCTAACATAGCTACTACAACTCTCAAAATTCCATTATGTCACCTACCAACCGGAATTCGCCAAAATTCAAACTTCGCCAATTCAAGCGTAATTCTACACCGGACCTCCAAATTCAATTCCGATCGCACTCCTAAGTCCCAAATCATCCCTCAGAGCTAACAAATCACCGGAATTCATCTCCAAGCCCTCTAACTATATAGTTAACGTCCAGTTGACTTTCCTAAAATAAGTTTCCCTCTAAGAGGCTAAGTGCCTCATTTCCAACTAAAACCAATCCAATTTTACCCAATCAACTCAAATACTGATATTGAAACATAGCGCAATATAATATGGGGAAACGGGGTAGTAACACACGTGACGACGGGCCAGGTCGTCACGTCTTCCCCAACTAAAACAAACGCTCGTCCTCGAGCGGGTCAAGAAACATACCTGGAGTCTCAAACAAGTGAGGATATATGCTCCGCATCTCCAACTCGGTCTCCCACGTAGCCTCCTCCATGGGCCGACCTCTCCACTACACCATCACCGAAGCTATATCCTTTGATTTCAATCTCCGAATTTGATGACCAAAAATAGCCACTGGCTTCACATCATTGGTCAAATCATCATCCAACTGAACTGTATTAAAGTCCAGCACATGAGACGGGTCCCCAACATACTTCCGGAGCATAGATACATAAAATACTGGATGAACTCCCGACAGGCTGGGTGGCAAGGCAAACATATAGGACACTTCCTCAATCCTCCTAAGTATCTCAAAAGGGCCAATGGACCACGGAATCAACTTTACCTTCTTTACAAATCTCATAATGCCCTTCATAGGCGACACCTTCAACAAGACCTTCTCGCCCACCATATACGATACATCTCGAACCTTCTGGTCCGCATAACTCTTCTGGCACGACTGAGCTATACGAAGTCTCTCCTGGATCACTTTCACCTTATCTAAGTCATCCTGGACCAACTCTGTACCCAATAACCTATCCTCACGGGCTCAAACCAACCAACCGGAGATCTACAACGTCTCCCATATAAGGCCTCATATGGCGCCATCTGAATGTTGGATTGATAGCTGTTATTGTAAGTAAACTCTGCAAGTGGCAATAAAGTAGCCCAAGAACCTCCAAAATCAATAACACAGGCACGCAACATGTCCTCTAATATTTGAATGGTACACTCAGACTGGCCATCCGTCTAAGGATGAAACGTTGTGCTCAACTCTACCTGTGTACCCAACTCTCGCCGAATAGTCCTCCGGAACCGAGAAGTAAACTGGGCAGCCCTATCTGATATAATGGAAACTGGGACCCTATGCAACCATAAAATCTCCCAGATGAAAATCTCTGCTAACCGCTCCGAAGAATATGTAGTACACACCGGAATGAAGTGCGCAGACTTGGTCAGCCGATCCACAATCACCCAAATTGAATCAAACTTCCTCTCTGTCTGAGGGAGACCACTCACAAAGTCTATAGTAATCCTCTCCCACTTCCACTCGAGAATATCTATGCGCTGAAGTACAGTGTCGGGCCTCTGATGCTCATACTTGACCTATTGATAGTTGAGGCACCGAGCTACACAACTCACAATATCCTTCTCTATTATCCCCCACCAGTAATGTTGTCTTTAATCCTGATACATCTTCGCGTCACCTGGATGAATAGAATATTGCGAGCTGTGGGCCTCCTCCGATATCAACTCCCGAAGCCCATCCACATTGGGCACAAAAATCCGGCCCTGCTTTCTCAACACATCATCGCTATCAATAGTAGCCAATTCCAAATCATGAACGGGGCAGTTCTTCTCATGATGCTTTAACTGAAGAAAAGCATATGCAATAATGCTACCCTCCTGCATCAACACATATCCAATCCCAACTTTCGAAGCATCATATTACACGGTGTAAAAACCTAAAGCTGATGGAAGAACTAACACTAGAGCTGCGGTTATAGCTATCTTGGGCTTCTGAAAGCTCTCCTCGCACTTGTTCGACCATACAAATGGTGCACCCTTCTGCGTCAACTTGGTCAAGGAGGAAGCAATAGATGAAAAAGCTTGGACAAACCTCGATAATACCCTGCCAAACCGAGGAAACTCCGAATCTCCGTGGTTGGGGACGGTCTAGGCCAACTCTGCACTGCCTCTATCTTCTTTGGGTCAACCTGAATACCATCACTAGACACCACGTGCCCTAGAAAAGCCACAGACCCAAGCCAGAACTCACACTTGGAGAACTTTTCATAAAGCTTCTCCTCCCTCAATCTCTGTAATACCACTCTCAAATGCTGAGCATGCGCCTCCTAGCTACGCAAGTACACCAGGATATCATCAATAAACACAATTACAAATAAATCCAGATACGGCCGAAACATGTTGTTCATCAGATGCATGAACGCGGTTGGGTATTAGTCATCCCAAAAGACATAACTAGAAACTCATAATGCCTATATCTCGTCATGAAAGCTGTCTTCATAATATCAGAATCCCTAATTTTCAGCCGGTGATAGCCTGAACGGATATCAATCTTCGAGAATACCCTTGCTCCCTAGAGCTGATCAAACAAATCATCAATGTGCGATAATGGATACTTGTTTTTCACTGTCACCTTATTCAACTGCCTGTAGTCAATGCACATCCTCATTGTGCCATCTTTCTTCTTCACAAATAAGATCGGTGCACCCGACGGTGACACACTCGAGCGAATGAACCACTTATCTAGGAGTTAGTGAAGCTAATCCTTCAACTCCTTTAACTCAGCTGGTGCCATACGATAGGGAGGAATAGAGATGGCCTGAGTGCCCGACACCGGATCAATACCGAAATAAATGTACCTGTCCGGCGGCATGACTGGCAGGTCTGCTGGAAACACATCAAGGAAATCCTTCACAACGGGCACATAATCAAGACTAGGAGTCTTAGCTCCAATATCTCTCACAAAATCCAAGTATGATAAACAACCTTTCCCAACCATCCATTGGGCCTTTGGGAAAGAGATCACCCTGCTGGGAACATAATCGGTCGAACTTCACCACTCAATCCTCGAAACACCCAGAATAGCCAATGTAACTATCTTGGCATGACAGTCTAGAATAGCATGGTACGGAGATAGCCAATCCATACCCAGAATCATATCGAAATCTACCATGCCCAACAACAACAAGTCAACTCGGGTCTCCAGACCCCCAATAGTCACCATACAAGATCTATATACATGATCCACAATAATAGTATCATCCACTAGGGTAGATACATGCACAGGCAAGGTAAGACAACCACGTGTCGCACCTAGATGATGGGCAAAATATGAAGACACATAAGAGTAGGTAGACCCAGGATGAAATAAAACAGAAGCATCCCTGTGGCAGACTGAGAGAATACCTGTGATAACAGCATCCGATGCAATGACATCCCTCATATCTAGGATAGAATAGAACCGAGCCTGACCGCCACTAGGTCGATCTCCACCACTAAGGCGGCCCCTAGTTGTCTAGCCCTTACCCCTACCTAACCAGAATGGTGCTGAAGTAGATAGAGTAGAAGAGGGGGGGTGATTCCTCCGCTGAGACCGACTACCACGAAGCCGAGGACACTGTCTCCTCATGTGACAAAACTCACCGCACTCGTAGCAACTGCCCGGTGCTGGAGAAGGGGATTGAAGGGAACCCCTCACTGCAGATGAACCCTGGGATGAAGAGGCATGAGTAGAAATCTGAGCTGTAAGGGCACTAAGTGAAAACTGGCCCTGCTGAAATCCCTGACGACCACGGCCTAAAGAAGCCCCACTATACTCCGAAAGACCTGAATGAGGAGGCCTGAACGAACGACCTCTGCCATGCTGGAACTGGCCTCTAGACGGAGCACTACTAAAGTTACCTGAACCTCGAGGCCTTTTGGCCTCCCTCTCCTTACACTCCCAACAGCGATCTATCTTAATTTGTCGAGCCATGTCAACTACCTCCTCAAACAAAGCGGCTACAACCCTCTCTTTAGCAATTAAAATGCGGTTTAGATACTTTCCACAAACCTTCTAATCCTCTCCCGATCTGTCGGGATCATCCAAGTAGCATGTCGGGCCAACTGCGTAAACCTCAAATCATACAGAGTTACAGTCATATCCCCATGAATCAACCACTAACACTGACAACGTAACTCCTCCCTGCGACACTGTGGTACATACTTCTAGAGAAAGAGAGTGGAGAACTGTTGGCAAGTGAGGGGCGCTGCTCCAACAAGCCTACGCCTCTCAAACTCCTCCCACCATGCAAATGCAGGCCCTGAGAACTGGAAGGTAGTAAAATCCACTCCACTCGACTCCAAAATCCTTGCAGTGCAAAGCATAGGGTAACATTTGTCTAAAAAACCCTAGCATCCTCGCCCTTAGTACCACTTACCGTCGGAGGCTGGAGCCTACTGAACCTCTCTAGTCGACGCTGCCTGTCGTCTTGCATCACTAGAACCACATAATCTGGAGCTGGTGCGACTGGTACAACTAGAGCAACCGGTGCAACTAGTTGAGCCGGGGCTACTCCTGGTGTCTGTAATCCCTGAACAACCTGCTCGAGTGTACGAGTTACGAGGGTCTGATGACCACCCCCAGTCTAAGAAGTAGTTGCAGCAGTAGTGGCTGAGACTATCTGAGCCAGGCCAGTACAGACGGATAGGATCTGAGCTAAAGCCTTCTGAAGACCAGGAATCATGATGGGCATTGTCGGTGCCTGAACAGGTGCTGCTAGAGCATCTACAGCTGGAGGCTAGTCTTGAATGGGGGCAACTGCTGGGTCAACATGTGCTGCCCCTGCTGCTCTGCCTCAACCACAACCACGGCCGCGTCCATGGCCTCTAGTGGGTGGCAATAGTGGTCGTCTGCCATGTCCAGTAGCACGGGTTCTCGCCATCTGTGAGAGAATAAAATATAGAAGTGTAGTTCTCTGAACAACAAAGCCACACGACAAGAGTTCAAGAATATGAAGTGTTTCCTAAAGGTTCTGCAGCCTCTCGAGAATAAATACATATGTCTCTACACTGATCTGCGAGACTCTACTAACCGGTTCACGACTCATGAGGCCTAATAACTTAGGCTCTTATACCAACTTGTCACGACCCCAATCTCGATCGTGATGGCACTCAACATAATTGCTAGACAAGCCCGACCGTTTAACACCCTCAATCCGAGCATGAAACTCAATACCAGTTAGTTAAATATTTAGAACAGATAACAAGACTATTAACCGAATAGTTTAGATAGAAACAGTATGAAACACTGACATAGCCAACATCTCCTAAAGACCTGGGGTCTTGAGTCTAGAGCCTTTAATAATACAGAGTAGTAAATCCTCAGTAATACAGATGTTCTAAAATGCGGAAAGATAAAGCGATAAAGGGGAGGAGTCGGGTTCTGCGGACGTAAGACAGCTACCTCGACACTCTTGAAAGCTCTGAAATCAGCAGGACAGCTCGACTAAGCTCCTGGAACACCTGGATCTGCACATATGGTGCATAGAGTAAAGTGAGTACTTCCAACTCAGTGGTAATAAACATATATAATGGTTGAAAGTAAGAAATCCGACATATAACAATACAAATATAAGACCAATAACTCAACTCATTTAACGGTGGAACAACAGCAAGTAATGACAGGTAAAACAGATAGATATAGATGCATGAATGCAATGCAATGCACATGACCGCTGCGGCGCGCATCCCAATCCATTATGGTACCCCGCGCTCACTGTGGGGGTTCAGTCTCCGGAGGGACTCCTACAGCCCAAGCGCAATATCATCATAGAATTTGCTTCGAGGTGCAGCCCGATCCACACTCAGTCCAGTTATATGCATGCAAGCCACACTGGCATAGTAGAATTTATCATTTTCAGTTCCAATTATTAGGAATTATAGACTTAAGTGTTTAAACCTTTAGAATATTACTATTCATTACGAGACAATGTTTAACTCAGTACTGATATCATGTAAACATGCTAAGCATCGTGGAAACATTGATAATAATCCATGAGGGATCCAAATAAGCGGCACATAGCACAAATATACTCATAACAACCAAAGTAGGATGTTTACCAATCAATTTCTAGTCAATAACACAGTATGAATAGCACTCGGACGGACTAAGCCATAGTCCCCAATCACAAACGACTCTGCACTCACTTAAGAGTACGTGTCTCACCTCAATACAGAGTCACAGTGTGATATACCGCAGTTTCAAACCCTCAGGTCAACGTCTACATCTATTACTCACCTTAAACCGGCCACAAGACTAGTCCGCTAAGCTTTTTCCTCTCGAATCAACCTCCTTGCATGCCGAATCTGATCAAAACCACAAGGAATATGTTATAATAAACTAATGGAACATAACTCAATTGAAAGAACTCGAAAAACACCCAAAGTCACAAAGTTGGAAAAATTCGAGCCCCGGGTCCATTTCTCAAAAAATTACAAAATTTACATCACCGAATTTCTCGTCTTGCCACAAGTCCTATATCAAATTCACAAGAATCGGAGTCTATTTGAGCCCTCAAATCCCTAGTTTAAGCCCTCTTAAGTTTCAAGCCCTAACCTCCATTTCTAACCTTTAATTCCTTGGATTTTCAGTGTTAATCCACGTTTATGCACAATAATATCAAAATCTAGGTCCAAGAATCCATACCTGATGATAGCTCTCGAAACCTTCTTAAAAAATCGCCCAAAATTTCCTTAGTATGAAGTCCAAAATGTTTATTCTCTTTCAAAACCGTGAAAACAATGTTCACTTAAACCCAGCCAAATTTTTGCTTCTGCGGTTGGGATACCGCACCTGCGGCTCCCGCTTCTGCGACCAAATTACCGCTTATGCGCTTTTTCGTTAAAACCCCAGCTTTCGCTTATGCGGCTCCATATCCACTTCTGCGGATTAACCACTTGTGCTTCTGCGGCTAGATGTACGTACCTGCGGACCCGCTGGTGCGAGTCATCTTCCGCTTCTGGGGAATCTCCCTAGCTAGCCAACGACCGCTTCTGCGATCACTTACCCGCTTTTGCGGTCCATTTTCGCAGAAGTGGAAATACCAGATGACAGCAAAATCTAACCTGCTACACACTTCAAATCTCCCGTTTAACCACCCGAATTTACCCCGAGGCCCCCGGAACCTCAACCAAAAGCACAAATATGATCTATTACCTTATTCAAACTTGTTTGAACCATCAAAATATTACCATTAACACCAAAATCCTCAAATTTCACCAAATCAAAGCCTAAGTTTATCAAATTCTTCCGAAGCTCACATTCGATCAAAAACCCTACCAAACCACCTCCAAATAACCTGAAATTTTACCTGCGCATCCATAGTAACCTAACGGAACTACTACATCTCTCAAAATTCCATTCCGACCCCCGGATCAAAATCTCACCTACCAACCGGAATACGCTAAAATTCAAACTTCGCCAATTCAAGCCTAATTCTACACAAGACCTCTAAATTCAATTTCGATCGCTCTCCTAAGTCCCAAATCATCCCCGAAGCTAACAGAATCACCGGAATTCACTAAGAGCCCTATAACTATATAGTCAACTTTTGATTGACTTTTCCAAAACAAGCTTCTTTCTAAGAGGCTAAGTACCTCATTTCCAACTAAAACCAATCCAATTCTACCCGATCAACTCAAATACTGATATTGAAACATAGAGCAACATAATATGGGAGAAACGGGGCGGTAACTCACGTGACGACGGCCCGGGTCGTCACAGCAGTTTTGTGGACCCTGAATTATGTGGACCTATAACTCGAAGATTGGGGTTCACAACTTTGTGAGACAAAAATGAGCCTCATACAGCTAGTGTCAGTTGTATGAGATACAAAATAAAATTTCTCGCGTTTGGACATAAGAATTGTAAAATTCCGAAAAACGGTTAAAAAAAATAATCAAGTAAAAATGATATTTAAAATTTAGAGTTGTGTTTGAACATAAAATTCAGTTAGGGTTATTTTTGAAGTTTTGTGAGTGATTTGAGTGAAAAAATTGAAAAATACTTTTTGGAGTTTTTATTTTTCAAAATTTCTAAAATGCATATTCAAGTGAAAATTGAAAATTTTATAAACAAACACTATTTTCGAAAAAAAACTGAAACTTTTTTGAAAAAAGGAATTTTTTTTTCAAAACACTAATATAAGAAAATTTTCCCTTTTTCAATTTTTTTTTTTACTTTTTTATGAAATTAACATTTATTTATAAAATTTTTAATTTTCACTTAGAAGATATATTTTGGAAGTTTTCGAAAATTAAAAAGGTCCAAAAAATTGTTTTCAAAATTTCACGGAAAGCACTCACAAAAATTCAAAAACAACCCAAAGTTATATTCATTTCCTAACACAACTCTAAATTTGAAACGCTATTTTCACTTGAATTTTTTTCTCCCTTTTTTAGAATTTTACATTTCTTATGTCCAAACACCCACTAAAATTTACAATAGAAAGTAGGAGGAGAGAGAATGTAAAAAAGAAAATGATAAGGATAAAACGGAACCCATGATTTGTGTTACTCATTAATTGTGCACATGAATTTTACATATGCTAATATTGTAAAAATATGCTAATATATGAAATAAACAAAGAATGATATCATTATCTTAAATACTTCTTAAAAATGCTCTATCGTCTATTTTCATATAATTTTGTTGGGGAGATTTCAGGATAATTGAAGGATGAAAACTTATAAAATTTGATATCACTGAATAGTAGTACAATTTATAAAATAGTAAATACGAAATTGTAGTATATTTATATTATGAATATTCATCACTATATAATGAAGGCTCTCTTTGTTGATTTCTACTTCTCTTACACTAAAATTTTCTTAAAGTATTTTTAATTTTGCACGGTTTCTATTCTTTTCAAAATTAGAACTTAATATTTAAATGTCTAAATAAGCTCCAAATCATTTCATATCAATCATAAGGTCATTTTAAAGTAAATTTATGTTGAAATATTCCTTATTTAGATGGTGACCAATAATGGGAGACTAGTGACCTAAGTTTTATACATAAACTATTGTCTCTCCTATACCTTAAATCAAATAGCCCTTAAAAATTGAGTGCTGGTGCAAAACTTTCAGGGTGGGGTTCAACCCCTAATAACCAAACACACACCTAAGTTTATTAGCTCAATTAAACACAATACACCTAAGTTTATTTGACTTCACGTGGAGGAGTGGCTTACTTGAAATTAAAGTAATTGCCTATGGTCCATGCACGTTGAGATGTTGTACACAGATGTAGTCCACCTAATTCTTGAAAATCTATCATTTTCTTTATCAAATCAAGACTTTCATACCAACCCATTGGATCATTCCTTTTACAAGTTTTCTAGCCATGCATATTGCTTCTTATAGCCTCCTTGCATTCATTTGTTTCTCAAGCTATATATAATAGCTATCTTTTTCTGTGATATATACAAATTAAATTAAAACATTTTACTACTATTTTAATTTGTAGTAACTCAAAGCCATGGCCATGACAGATTATAACTATGTTCTGGTCGTTCTTCTTTTGGTGATTAATGTTATCGTTTTCGCAAATTGTGGTGATATTGATGATGATTTAGGATTTGGAGCTTCGTATATTTTTGGTGATTCTTTAGTAGATGCAGGGAATAATAACTATTTACAAACCTTATCAAAGGCTAATATTCCACCTAACGGCATTGATTTTAAAGCTTCTGGAGGGAATCCTACTGGTCGTTATACAAATGGAAGAACCATAGGAGACATTGTTGGTAAGACGAATTACAATTTTCTCTTTAATTAATGCAGTCATGAGTTTAAGACATTTACTTTTTCTTATCCAATTCTATTCTTCTTAATTAGGAGAGGGATTGGGCCAACCCCATTATGCTACACCATATCTTGCTCCAAATTGCACAGGAAGAGCTATATTATACGGAGTTAATTATGCATCGGGAGGTGGTGGAATTATGAATGCCACGGGAAGAATATTTGTAAGTCATCAAAACAACCAATTTCATGCGGTGTAATAATATATGTTCTCTATAACAATATTTTATTATAACAATCGAAATAAATAAGATTATTATATATAGCTAGGTCTGACTGTATTAAGAAAAAATGAAAAATGAGGTTGATGGTGAGCAAGATTTTAAGAAGACGGTTTACGCAGCCGTATAATTCCACTTAGTGGGGGTCTAGGGAAGGTAGTGTGTACGTAGACCTTACCCCTACCCTGGGATAGAGAGGCTGTTTCCAAATAGATCCCCGGCATCCTTCCCTCCAAAAACTTCCCACCTTGCTCTTGGGGAGACTCAAACTCACAACCTCTTGATTGGAAGTGGGGGTTGCTTACCATCAGAGCAACCCCTCTCGGTTAATTGACCGTTATATCATAAATTGTAAATCAACCTCTAAAATTTAGCCCTTACATTGATGAAACAAGATTTAATAAGTGAAAAATAACGTGGGTCACATCTTCTATATATCCTGCAGGTAAACAGGCTATCAATGGACATCCAAGTTGATTATTTCAACATAACAAGAAAAGAAATAAGTAAGCTATTGGGTGAATCAAAGGCAAGGGATTATATCATGAAAAAATCCATTTTCTCAATCACAATTGGGTCCAACGATTTCCTTAACAATTATCTTCTTCCTGTACTTTCTATTGGTACAAGAATAACCGAATCCCCAGATGCCTTCATTGATGATCTTCTCAGTCACTTGAAGGCACAACTAACGGTAATAACACATTTCTTATATTAATTACCTACTACTTAAGTTATATATATATATATATATATATATATATATATATATATATATATATATATATATATATATATTGACAGTAGATTTGGGTATATATGGCAGAGATTGTACAAACTGGATGCAAGAAAATTTATAATTGGAAACGTTGGACCAATTGGTTGCATCCCTTACCAAAAGACAATAAATCAGTTGAAGGAAAACGAATGCGTGGAATTAGCAAACAAGCTAGCACTTCAATACAATGCTAGATTGAAAGATATGCTCTCTGAAATGAACAAAAATCTCGACGGAGCAACTTTTGTACATGCAAATGTTTACGATCTTGTTATGGAACTTATCACCAATTATGACAAATATGGTGAGAATCTTAATTATATAATTCCTAATTATTGTTTACATTCTTTATAATTACTAATTATATATATATATATAATAATTGTTTTAGGATTTGCAACTGCGACAAAAGCTTGCTGTGGAAATGGAGGGCAATTTGCTGGTATAGTTCCATGTGGACCAACCTCTAGTATGTGTTCAGATCGTGACAAACATGTATTTTGGGATCCTTATCATCCTAGTGAAGCTGCTAACCTTATAATTGCCAAACAATTGCTGGAGGGTGACCCCAAATATATATCTCCCATGAATCTTAAACAGCTTCGAGATCTCTAATTTCCTTCATTTTTCACAAATTCTCTTCTATTATCTATGCACTAGTCTTCCTATTTGCAGATTCCTTTTTTCACAAATTGTAATTTACTGTAAGAGGTTTTATTGATTAATTAAATATATACCGTGGAAGAAAAGTGACCTCTATTTTCCAATAGTCCGTCGTTTAATTTTCATTTTTCTATTTGCAGCATTTCTGCCCAGACCGTCGGGTAGGGGTAAGGCCCTATCGGGTAGAGGTAAGGCCTGCGTACATATTATACTCCCCAGACCCTATCCTGTGGGATTATACTGGGTAGCTATTGTTGTTGTTATTTGCAGCATTTGGACATTCCTCAATGTGGTAAAGATGGAATTTTATTATTAAGTAGGTTTGACCTCTACCAATTTGTAGTTTTTAGGTTAACAACTTAGGATTTGAATTGGCGTAAGCTCTTAGCAACGAAATACACCACTAAAATTCTGAAAATGAGATTAATGTGTATTTTACACGTTACTTATTAAAAGGAACTCCTACACAAAATTCTGAAAATGAGGCTCCCCGGGTCATGGATTATTTACATCACAATTCAAAGATGGAATAAGGGATATGGGTTGAATGAGTTCTATTACTAAAAATGAACTTTTAATATGTCATGACATGACAAATAAATAATTTTTTTTTCTGATTCAAAATGCAATAACTTGAGAATATTAATTTTCTATAAATTAGGTTACCATGCATCCAAGGAATAAACTCCATATAACGGAATATGTCACGATCCCAAATCACCCCGATCGTGATGACACCTATCACAATACTAGGCAAGCCGATTCAACATTTGCAAGATCAAGTTCTTTTATAAATTCATTTTTTAATCAGATAAATCTCAAATCTCTCATTTTAATATATATAAAAATACGCGAAAACAAGTACGTAAATAGATCAACATAGCCCGAATCTCGTGTCATTAGTCACAAGCCACTAAACACAACTCAACATTGTCTACTTAATACAACATAAGCCGGAAAGATAAAATACTAAAGGATAGGAAGGAGAAAGGCAGGGTTGTGAACGCCGTGCAACTACCTTACAATCTCTGGATAGTACTCTGAAGGCAACAACTCTCACTAGGAGGTTCTGGCACCTGAATTTGCACACAAGGTGTAGTGAGTAACGTGAGTACGCCAATTCAGTAAGCAACCAAAATAAATAAAGTCTGAGTGCAGTGACGAGCATTAACATCATATACATAATCTAACATAAAATCTCAATGGAAGTATCAAAGTCAAAATCTATAGTTCAATAACCAAACATCTCGTAAAAGCTCCAATTTTAATGAAATCCTTCAAAGCATTTTGTTCAACATTTTTCAATAGAGGCTCAATATAAAAGAAGAGTGAAAACAAAAATCAAATAAACAAGCCCTTTGGGGAAAGTATCACTCATAAGTATAGCCCCTTGGGCAAGCCTCTAAGCCACTCGAGACTCAGCTCTCGTCGATCAGTACTAACACTCAACATTCTCGCTTAATAGATATCTCGTAATAATAACCACTACAGCATGCAGTCCAATCCGTAAATATATATAGTCGACTACGCTCACTAGGAGTGTTCAGACTCTGGATGTGCTCTTATAGCCCAAGCGTTATATCATTATAGTGTGCAACCTGATCCATCATATCGCCGTGGTGTGCAGCCCGATCCACATATATATATATATATATATATATATATATATATATATATATATATATATATATATATATATATATATATATATATATATATATATATATATATATATATCGTTGCGGCTTACAACCCGATCCATAAATATATATAATCCTCACCATCAGGTCCTCAACCTCTCTCCCTCAGTCATTAATGTCACAGCCACTCGGGCATTTTAGTGAAAATCAGGGAACACAACCCAAACAGTTTTTGTATATTTGAAAGTAGAGTGATGAAACTGAGTCAAACAATCGAAAAGTAAAAATCATGACTGAGGATATGCTTTCAAATAAAAATAGTGTGAGGAAAGTAGTAAAATACCCTTAATGGTCCAAACAGTTTAGCACAAGGTCCCAAACATGGCATTCAACCTAAGTTAACAGATTCATTTCCAAAACAAATGGATATCATATAAAGTTTAGCAAAATATGCAACTCTACGGTCACCACGGGATGGATCAAGTCACAATTCCTATGGGTGCACGCCCACACGCCCATCACATAGCATATGGGTCACCTCATTTATTAACAATATGATATTCCGGGGTTTCAGACCCTTAGGTCTAGATTTACAATCGTTACATACCTCAAATCGAATGAAAATCTGCTCCACAATGCCCTTGACTCTCGACTCGGCCTCAAATCATCTCAAATTTATCTAAAATCAGAATCATAATATCAATACAAGCCAAAGCCCATACATGCAAAAATTATCTAATAAAACTCAAAATCCTAGAATTGTTCAAACCCGACTCCCGGGCCCACGTCTCGAAATCCGATAAAAATTACAATACTAGAACTCTTATCCTCTCACGAGTTTTACATACCAAAATTATCAAAATCAAACCTCAAATGGCAAATTGCAATTTTACCTCTCCAATTTCATGCCCTAATTTTCCCAAATGTTTACCCTTAATCTCATAACATGTTTGCTCAACTGAAATTCACCATAAATACTAGTATTAAGTTTAATAATATTGCCTGAATAATAATCCCATTGATTTCATGTCACGACCCCAAAAGCGATCGTGATGGCGCCCAGCACATTGCTAGGCCAGCCTGACCAACCTTTCAGAATGCCGAGCTACCAACTCTCTCTTTACTTTAAAAGCATTAACATTGATAAGAAAATACGAAAAATCTAGCATAGCTGCCAAAATAACCCAAACAGTATAATACTCCCACAGAATCTAGGGTCATGAGTCAAGCCCGAATACATAAAAAGTCTGATAAATATGTAAAAGTCAAAGAAAAGGGATAACAAGGAAAGTCAGGTCCTGCGGACACCAAGCAGCTACCTCGACAGTCCATGCATGAGCTCTGAAGCAGCTGGGAAGTCGATTATGATGTGATGTACCTGGATCTGCACACAAGGTACAGGGAGTAGAGTGAGTACTTCTAACTCGGTGGTAATAAGCACGAATAAAGACATTTAAGGTAAAAATACCCTATAAACCACTCAGTAAAGCTATATAATTCCTCTTTTATCCTTTCAGTAGTTTAAGTATCAGATAAAGCAATGACATCTAAAACAGTACAATAGATATGTCTAAATGCAATGCAGATGCATGAACATGACCGCTACAGCGCATAGCCCGATCCATTTGGGTAACCACGCTCACTGTGGAGGTTCAGACTTCGGAGGTTCTCCTATAGTCCAAGCGCAATATCAGTGACATATGCTGCGGCGCGCAGCCCGATCCACTATCAGTCCAGCTACATGCAATGCAAGCCTCATAGGCACAGATAATACTATTTTGAAATCCGTTTAACAAAAATAATAGAAATCAGTGTTCAGAAATCTCCGAGTTTGAAAAATCATTTTAGACAGTGT
This sequence comes from Nicotiana noctiflora, assembly GCA_032618575.1. Taxonomy (NCBI): domain Eukaryota; kingdom Viridiplantae; phylum Streptophyta; class Magnoliopsida; order Solanales; family Solanaceae; genus Nicotiana; species Nicotiana noctiflora. The sequence continues at coordinate 77,223 of JASVEL010011568.1, read as the reverse complement.
TTAGCTCAGGACTCATACCATGATAATCATGCTATAATCATAGAAGCAATGAAAGCGATCCTTACGGGATCCAAACAACTGGCTTACATCCCAAATATATCCACAACCATCCAAGTAGGAGGTTTACCGGCTCATTTATAGCCAACAACACAGTAAAATGCTACACCGTCGGACTAAGCCATAGTCCCCAAACACAATTGAGCCCGCTCTCACAGTAGAGTACGTGTCTCGCCTCAAAACAGTATCACATAGTGATATACCAGGGTTTCAAACCCTCAGGTCATCATCCACACCTATTACTCACCTCGAACCGGCTTAAAAACTACTCCGCAATTCTTTTGCCATGAGAATCAACCTTCACGGGTGCCGAATCTGAACAAAACCAATATGAATACATCAAATAGGCTAAAGGAACATAATCCAATCGAAATAACTTGAATTACACCCAAAAATATGAAGTTGCCAAAATTCGAGCCCCGAGCCCACTTCTCAAAAAAATAAAAAAATCCACATTTTCAGAATCCTCGTCTCGCGACGAGTCCATACATATAAAATTTATTAAAATCGGAGTTCAATTGCCCCTTCAAATTAACGATTTACTATTTTTCTTAGGCTTCAAGTAAAACCCCATTTTACACATTAATTCCTCCAATTTTCAGTGATATAGATGAAGATTCTAGGATAAAATTATGTAATTAGTCCATAAAACTTACCTCCAATCGAAAACTAGGTGAAAGTCTCTTAATCCCTCATCTCCTAGCTTCAAAACTTGCCCAACAATGGAAGAAATGGGAAACCCTCGCGTCTGAAATGTTATTAAACCGATCTATCCGTCCTTTAAATTACACTATGCGATCGCATCACCTTTCCTGCAATCGCATAGAAAAATATTTTCAGCCTCTCAAAATGACCTATGTGATCGCATCAAATGCCCCGCGATCGCACAGCAAAAAGACTCCACCGGGACCCCTGGTCCAATACACTATGTGATCGCATAGCTCCACCTGCGATCGCAGAGAACTAACTTCACCAACTATGTGATCGCATACTCCCAGACCGCGATCGTATTGAATAAAAGCAGAGCCTCCCCCAATCCTTCTATGCGATCTTATCTCAACCCCTGCTATCGCATAGAACAAAAGTCTGCAGTATTTATGACAGCAATATCTGATCTGATTTTCATCACAAAATGGTCCGCTTGATCCCCGGAATCACCCCCGAGGCACCCAAGACCTCAACCAAAATCACCAGCCTACTCCAAAACATAATACGAACTTGTTCCAATCATAAAAACACATCATTAAACACAAAAATCATCTAATCAAGGCGGATTCAAGCCTAAGATTTAACCAAAACTTCTGAAACCTATATTCCATCAAAAACCTGACCAAATGATGTCCGAATGACCTGAAAATTTGCAGACATATCCAAAATCACCTAAAGAAGCTATTGAAACTGTCGGAATTCCATTCCGACTCCCGAATCAAAATCTCACCTATCAACCAAATTTTTGCCAAAATTCCAACTTCGCGAATTCAAGCCCATTTCTACACCGGACCTCTAAATTTAATTCTGATAGCTCCCCTAAGTGACAAATCACCTCCCGAAGCTAACCAAATCACCGGAATCCACATCCGAGCCCTCTAACCACATAGTCAACTTAAGGTTGACTTTTCTGAAATAAGCTTCACTCTAAAAGGCCATATGCCTTATTTTCAACCAGAATGAATCCAAATTCACCCGGTAGACTCTAATACATATATAGAAACATGAAACAACAATATGATGGGAAAACGGGAAGGTAACTCTCGTGACGACAAGCAGGTCGTCACATTCTCCCTAACTTAATCAAACGCTCGTCCTCGAGCGGATCAAGAAACATACCTGGAGACTCAAATAAGTGAGGATATATTCTCTGCATCTCCTGCTCGATCTCCCAAGTAGCCTCCTCCATGAGCCGACCTCTCCACTGAACCTTCACTGATGCAATATCCTTGGACCACAGCCTCCGCACCTAACGACCCAATATAGTTATAGGCTCCACATCATAGGTCAAGTCATTATCAAGCTGAAATGTACTGAAATCCAACACATGTGATGGGTCGCCAACACACTTCCAGATCATAGACACGTGAAACACCGGATGAACTCCCGATAGGCTGGGTGGCAAAGAAAGCACATAGGCCACCTTTCCAATTCTCCTGAGAATCTCAAAAGGGCCAATGAATCTCGGACTGAGCTTTCCTTTCTTCCCAAATCTCATGACGCCTTTCATAGGCAAAACCTTTAGTAAGACCTTCTCACCCACTGAATAAGACATATCCCGGACCTTCCGGTCCGCATAACTCTTCTAGCGCGACTGGGTTGTGCGAAGTCTCTACTGAATCACCTTTACCTTGTCCAAAGCATCCTGGACCAACTATGTCCCCAACAACCTAGCCTCGCCGGGCTCAAACCAACCAACTGGAGATCTACACCGTCTCCCATATAAGGCCTCATACTGTGCCATCTAAATACTGGATTGGTAGCTGTTGTTATAAGCAAACTCTGCGAGAGGTAAATAATCAGCCTATGAACCATCGAAATCAATAACACAGGTGCGCAACATATCCTCCAATATTTGAATAGTACACTCGGATTGTCCGTCCGTCTGAGGATGAAATGCAGTACTCAACTCAACCTATGAACCCAACTCACGCTGAAATGTCCTCTATAGCAGCGAATTAAACTAAGTACCTCTGTCTGATATAATAGAAACTGGAACTCCATGCAATCTCACAATCTCACGAATGAATATCTCTGCTAACCGCTCCGAGGAGTACGTACTACACACAGGAATGAAGTGAGCTGACTTGGTCCGCCTATCTATAATCACCCAGACTGAATCAAACTTCCTCATTGTCTGAGAGAGTCCCCTAAGAAAGTCCATAGTAATCCTCTCCCACTTCCACTCGAGAATATCAATACGTTGAAACACTCCACCGGGCCTCTAATGCTCATACTTGACCTACTGACAGTTGAGGCACCGTGCTACATGACTCACAATATCCTTCTTCATCCTTCTCCACCAGTAATGTTGTCTTAAATCCTAATACATCTTCACGACACCTGGATGGATAGAATACTGCGAGCTATGGGCCTACTCCAATATCAACTCGCGAAGGCCATCAACATTGGGCACGCAAATCTGGCCCTGCATCCTCAACACACCATCACTATCAATAGTAAAATCCCTGGTATCATCATGATGAACTCTGTCCTTAAGGACAAGTAAGTGTGGATCATCATACTGGCGCTCGCGAATGCGATCACATAAGGAAGGCCGAGAAATAACGCAAGCCAACACCCTACTGAGCTCAGAAATATCCAACCTCACTAACCGATTGGCCAATGCCTAAACATCATATGCAAATGGTCTCTCCCCAACTGGAATATATGCCAAGCTGCCCATACTAACCGCCTTTCGGCTCATAGCATCGGCCACTACATTGGCTTTCCCCAGATGATATAAAATAGTAATGTCATAATCCTTGAGCAACTTAAGCCACATCCGCTGCCTCAAATTGAGATTCTTCTGTTTGAACAAGTGCTAGAGATTACGATGATCAGTATATACCTCACAGGACATGCCGTACAAATAGTGCCTCCAAATCTTCAAGGCATGAACTATGGCAGCTAACTCCAAATCATGAACAGGGTAGTTCTTCTCATAAGGCTTCAACTGACGAGAAGCATAAGCAATAACTCTACCGTCTGCATCAATACACAACTTATCCCCACTCTCGATGCATCACAATATACGGTATATGAACCTGAAGCTGACGACAAGACTAACACTAGAGTTGTGGTCAAAGCTGTCTTGAGCTTCTGACGCTCTCCTCACACTCATCTAACCATACGAATGGTGCACCCTTCTGCGTCAATATGGTCAAAGAAGAATAAATGGATGAAAATCCCTGAACAAACCGGCGATAATTCCCCGCCAAACCAAGGAAACTCCAGCTCTCTATAGCTGAGGACGGTCTAGGCCAACTCTGCACCACCTCTATCTTCTTCGGATCAACTTGACTACCATCACAAGACACCATATGACCTAGAAAAGCTACAGACTCAAGACAAAACTCGCACTTAGAGAACTTCGCATACAACTTCTCCTACTTCAACCTCTGCAATACCACTCTCAAATGCTGAGCATGATCCTACGAGAGTACACCATGATGTCATCAATAAACACAATCACGAAGGAATCCAGATACGGTCGGAGCACACTATTCATCAAGTGCATGAACGCGATTAGGGCATTGGTTAGCCCAAAAGACATTACAAGAAACTCATAGTGCCCATATCTCGTCCTGATAGGAACATATCTGGGAAGTCCCTCACAACAGGCACAGAATCAATACTAAGAGTCTCAGCTCCCACATCCCTCACAAACTCTAAATACGATAAATATCCATTTTCAACCATTCTTTGAGCCTTTAAGAATGAAATCACCCGGCTAGGGACATAATCAGTCAACCCCGCCACTCAATTTGAGGAATACCAGGAATAGCCAATGTAACAGTCTTGGCATGACAGTCCAAAATAGCATGGCACGGGGATAGCCAATCCATGTCCAAAATCACATTGAAATCTACCATACCCAGCAATAACAAATCAACCCGGGTCTTCATACCCCCAATAGAAATAATACAGGATTGATAGTCATGATCAACAACAACCGTATCACCCACTAGGGTGGATACATGAACAGGCAAGGCAAGACTACCACGGATCATACCCAAATGATAAGCAAAATAAGAAGACACGTACAAATATGTAGACCCGGGATCAAACAAAATAGAAGCATCTCTGTGACAAACTGAAATGATACCTATAATCACTGCATCTGAAGCAACACCATCTCTCCTATCAGGAAGTGCATAGAAACATGCCTGACCACCACTCGATCGATCCTCATTCCTAGGGCAACCTCTAGAAGACTAACCTCCACCCCTACTAGCCTGGGATGGTGTTGAAGTAGATGGAGCTGAAGATGAGGGTTGATCCCTCTGCTGAGGCCTATCCCTGCGAAGTCGAGGATACTAACTCCTAATGTGGCCAAACTTGCCACATTCAAAACAACTGCCTAGTACTGGAGAAGGGGACTGAAGGGAACCCCTCACCGCAAAGAAGAAGGTGCTGAAATCTGAGCTGGGAGGGAGCTGAGCGACGACTGGCCCTATTGAAAACCCTGACGGCCACGGCCGGAAGAAGCTCTACTATGCTAGGAGGTCCATATGAACGACCTCTTCCCTAATGAAACTGGCCCCTAGATAGAACATCACTATAGCTGCCCGAACCTCGAAGCCTCTTGGCCTCCCTCTCCTCTCACTCACAGCGACGATCCGCATCAATCTAGCATGCCATATCCACAACCTCCTCAAAAGATGATGCCACTACTCTCTTTCTGGTCATCAAGATATGAATAGAATAGTTGAGGCCATCTATGAACCTCATGATCCTCTCTCAATCTGTTGGGATCATCCAAATAGCATGCCTGGCCAACTGAGTATACCTAAACTCGTATTGAGTTACTGCCATATCACCATGCACTAGCCACACAAACTGGCGGCGCAGCTCCTCTCTACGGGACTGCGGCACATACTTCTCTAAAAAAAGAGTGGAAAACTACTGCCAAGTAAGGGGTGCTGCCCTTGCAGGCCTACGCCTCTCGAACTCCTCCCACCAAATGAATGCTGGTACTGAAAACTGGAATGTAGTAAAAGAAACCCCACTAAACTCAAGAATCCCTACTGTACGCAACTTCCTCTGACACTTGTCCAAAGATCCCTGGGCATCCTCGCCCTCAGTACCACTTAATGTAGGTTGCTGAAGTATGCCAAATCTCTCGAACTGACATTTCTCGTCGTCGGGCATCACCGGAACAACATACCCTGAGGTTGGCGCAACTAGCGCAACTAGAACAGTCGGTGCAACTACCTGAGCTGGGACTGCCTCTGGCGTCTGAAGTCCCTGCACAACCTGCTCTGGTATACGAGCTGTGGGACTCTGATGAGCACCCCCGGTCTGAGATGTTGCTGCTGCAGTAGTAGCTGAAACTACCTGAGCCAACCTAGTGTAAACAGATAATATCTGGGGCAATGCCTCCTGAAGGCCAAGAATAACAATAGGCACTGTCAGTGCCTGAGCAGGAGCTGCTGGAGCCTCAACCACTGGGGGCGAATCCTAAATAGGGGAAACAGGTGGGTCTAGTAGCACTACCCCTACCGCTCTACCACGACCACGACCACGACCGCAACCATGGCCTCTAGCTGGTAGCAATGGTGGTCGTCTACCTCGTCCTGTAGCACGAGTCCTCGCCATCTGCAAGAGAATAGAATACAGAAGTTCAGTTCTTGGAACAACAAAACCGCACGATAGAGTTTAAGAATATGAAGTGTTTCCTAGAAGGTCTAGAGCCTCCCGAGGATAAATACAGACGTCTCCGTACCAATCCGTGAGACATTACTAACCAGCTCAAGACTCATGAGGCCTAGTAGACTCGGGGAGGGTCATGAGAAACACCTAAGGACTGTGCTCCAGACTTTGAGAGAAAAAAGGTTATATGCAAATTTTTTGAAGTGTGATTTTTAGTGAGACTCGGTGGCATTCTTGGGTCATACAGTATCAAGTGATAGGATCATGGTGGATCTGAAGAAGGTAGAAGCAGTGCAAAGTTGGCCCAGGCTGTCCTCGTCTATGGAGATCTAGAGTTTTCTTGGCTTGGCAGGGTATTACCATTGGTTTGTTGAGGGGTTTTCATCTAGTGCAGCACATATTACCAGGCTAACCCAGAAGGGTGCCCCGTTCAGAAAGAAAGATAAGTGTAATGAGAGATTTCAGAAGCTCAAGACAGCTTTGACTACAGCCTCAATATTGGTATTGCCCTCCGGCCCGGGATCTTATACTGTATATTGTGATACATCGTGAGTTGGCTTCTATACAGTGTTGATGTAGGATCGTAGGGTGATTTACTACGCATCCACACAGCTGAAGGTGCATGAGAAGAACTATCCTTTCTACGATCTTGAGCTAGCAACTATTATTTATGCCTTGAAGATATGGTGACACTATATGTGCGGTGTACTTTGTAAGATCTACACCGATCATAGGAGTTTTAAGCATTTGTCCATGTAGAAGGATCTTAATTTGCATCAGCGAAGGTGGTTAGAGTTGCTTCTAGATTATGATATCGCTATTGTGTACCATCCTGGGAAGTCCAATGTGGTGGCCGATACTTTGAGTCGTCGGGCAGGGAGTTTGGGTAGCTTAGCATATCTATCAGCAATAGAGAAGCCCATGGCATTGGATATTCAGGCCTTAGCCAACCAGTTTGTGAGATTGGATATTTTCTGAGCTAAGTCTAGTATTGGCTTATGTGGTCTCTCAATCTTCTCATTATGATCGTATTAAGGAGTGTTAGTATGATGACCCCCATCTGCTTTTTCTTAAGCACATGGTCCAGCACAGTGATGTTACGGAGGTCACTATTGGGGATGATGGTGCATTAAGGATGGAGGGCAGGCTTTGTGGATGATTTGCGTGAGTTGATTCTCCAAAAGTCTAACAACTCACGATAATCCATTTATTCGGGTGATACGAAGATGTATCAGGACCTGAAGCAGCATTACTGGTGGAGGATAATGAAGAAAGAAATAGTGAAGTATGTGGCACGATGCCTAAATTGCCAGCAGGTAAAGCATGAGCATCAGCAACCGGGTGGGTTGCTTCAGAAGTTAGAGATTCTGGAGTGGAAATCGGAGCACCTCACTATAGATTTCATTGTTGGACTCTCATGGACCTAACGGAAGTTTGATGTAGTTTGGGTGATTGCGGATAGGCTGACCAGATCAGCTCATTTCATTCCTATGATGACTACCTATTCTCTCAAGTAGCTGGAATGAGTTTATATCTGAAAGACTATTAGGCTTCATGGTGTACTGGTACCTATGGGGTATGCAATTTACGTCACAATTCTAGATAGTCGTACAACATGGGTTAGGTACTAGGGTTGAGTTGAGCCGAGAATTTGACCCTCAGACGGACAAACGGTTCGAGCACACTATTCAATTTCTAGAGGATATGCTTTGTGCATGTGTGATGGAGTTTGGAGGTTCTTGGGATCAGTTCTTTCCATTTGAGTTTCCTTACAACAACAGTTATTAGTCCAGTATTCAGATGGCACCATATGCGGCTCTGTATTGTAGGCAGTATCGGTCTCCAGTGGGATTGTTCGATCCAGGTGAGGCTAGATTACTGGGTACAAAACTTGGTTCAGGATACTTTGGAGAAGGTTTAGACTTCGTACAGCCTCATCCAGATAGAAGAGTTATGCAAATCGAAGGGTTTGCGATGTTGTATTCATCGTTGGAGAGCAGGTCTTGCTCCGGGTTTTGCCTGTGAAGGGCGTTATGTGGTTCGGAAAGAAGGAAAAGATGAGCCCAAGGTTTATTAGTCCCTTTTAAGGTATTACCGGGAGTTGGGGAGGTTGCTTATTCACTTGCCTTACCTCACACACTAGTAGGAGTTCATCTGGTATTTCATGTCTCGGTGCTCTAGAAGTATCACGTTGATCCATCTCATGTGTTGGATTTCAGCTCAGTTCAGTTGGACAAGGATCTATGATATCTTAAGGAGCCAGTGCCTATTTTGGACGGGAAGGTCCAAAGCTGAGGTCAAAGAACATTGCATCAGTGAAGGTTCAGTGGAGGGGTCAACCGATTGAGGAGGCAACTTGGGAGACCGAGCAGGATATGCGCAGCTGCCATCCTCATCTTTTTACCACTTAAGGTATGTTTCTATACTCTTATAAGGATGAACGATTGTTTTAAGAGAGTGAGGAAGTAATGACTCGGCTGGTCGTTTTGAGATTTATGGCCCTGACCCCATATTTATTACTTTCCCCGAATTTGTTTCAACTTATGTGACTTGCCGGGAGGTTTTATTTTTGGTTTTGGAGTGTTTTGGGATACTTAGTCCCTAAATGGAAGCTTAACTCTTAGGATTTTGTCCGTAGTTAGAACTATGTGAAGACGAATCTGGAATGGAGTTTCGTCGGTTCCATTAGCTCAGTTTGGTGATTTTGGATTTGGGGCTTATCCGTATTGTGTTTTGGACGTTTGTAGCTTACTTAAGATTGAAATGGCGAAGGCAATTTTTTGGAGATTTTGACTGATAGTGGACCTTTTGATATTAAGGTCAGATTTTGATTCTGATTTCAAAAGTTAGAGTAGGTTTGTAATGTTAAACTTGACTTGCATGCAAAATCTGGGGTCAACCGGACGTGGTTTAATAGGTTTTGGCATCAGTTGTAGGAATTTGAAGTTTTAAGTTCTTTAAGTTTTGATTGGAGGGTGATTCATGCTTTTAGTGTTGTATGATCTGATTTTAGGGCTCGACTAAGTTCGTATGGAGTTTTAGGACTTGTTGGTATGTCTGATTGAGGTCCCGGGGGCCTTGGGTTGATTTTGGATGGTTAACAGATCAAATTTGGTTTTGGAAGAATAGTTGAAGCTACTGCCCTTGGTCTAATCGCACTTGCGCAAGATTGACCGCAGGTGCAAGCTCGTAGAAGAGAACCTATGGACACAGGTGCAGTTTGGATAGAAGAGTCCAGAGGTCACAGGTGTGGAGGTATTATCACATATGCGCATCCGCAGATGCGGAAGATGGAGCGCAGAAGCAGAAAAGGCCAGGGCATAAGGGATCACAGAAGTGGAAGAAATCTGTAGGAGCGGGTGCGCAGGTGTGGCCCATTGCTCACAAATGCGGACCCAGTCCCTTTAAATCATTTTCGCACATGCGATGGAAATTCGGCAGGTACAGCGTCGCAGGTGCGAGATCGCTAGGCAGAAAAAGGGCTAAGTGAGAGCGTTTGATTTTATTCTCCATTTTTTGACCTAGAGATCTCGGATTAGGGCAAAATTTTGAGGGATTTCTAGAGGAAGCTTATGGTTAATGATTCTTAACTCTTTTATGGTTATATCTCATTAGTCTATAGTTGATTCCACCCTTTAGTTAAGGATTTGAGTTAGAAATTGGGTCAAAATGGTAGAAACTTCCTAGACTAAGTTTTTGATATTTGAAAGGGTGATTTGAGGTCGGATTTAAGAAATTCTTGTATGGTTGGAATCGTGAGTGAAGGGGTGTTCATATTTTGTGACTTTTTACCTAACTACGAGACGTGGGCCTGGGGAGACGTTTTAGGGCGATTTTCTAATTTCTCGCTTTAGCTTTGATTTCATTAACTAGATTAGTTTTTTGTAGTTACATTTATGGTATGTATTTGATTTTTGCTAGAATTGGATCGTTTGGAGTCGGATATTCATGGAAAAGCATTGTTACTGATATATTTAGATAGGTTCGAGGTAAGTGGATTGCCTAATCTTGTGTGGGAGAAATCCCTTTAGGATTTGGTGTTGTTATTATATGTGAGTGTCGTGTACGCGAGGTGACGAATGCGTACACGAGCTATTTGTGGAAAAACCTGATTTCTTTACTAAGTAATAGTCTTTTTTCATCTTATCTCACTATACTAGCATTTGTAGTTATCTTGTTAGCCTAGAATAGCGTGTTTATGTTCCCTAAATGCCTATATGAACTCCTTGAATCTTGTTTAGTAAATCCGGCTTCTTTCTTGACTTATACTTTGTATAAATTGTAACTTTCTCGTTGTAACTATTATATTCATATGTTTGAGTTGCACATTTTTATTGGGACCGGGGGATGGTATCTTAGGAGATCCCCCTGCATATTTACTTTTGAGACTACAAGGCCATTCCTCATGAGTTCTCCCAGCATATTTACCTTTAAGACTACGAGGCGGTTCCTCGAGAGTTATCCCTGCATATTTACTTTTGAGACTACGAGGCGGTACCTCGGGAAATCTCCTTGCACTTTTATTTTTGGGGCTACGAGACGGTATATCGGGATATCTGCTATTATTTATCCATGTGTTCTGTGTTACTACCTTGATATGTCTTCTTTGTTTAAATTCCAGTCTCTTATTATATTATTATATTCTCCTGCGTTATTTATTATATACTAGTGGGCCAGACCTGACCTAGTCACTACTCATTCGAGATTAGGCTTGGCACTTACTGGCTAGTGATTATGGTGTACTCATGCTACTTTTCTAGACATGTTTTCATGTGCAGATCCAGGTTCTCCTGATCAACCGCATTATTAGTGAGTCAAGATAGCTTTTGGAGACTTCAAGGTATATGTAACACATTGGCAGACCTCAGAGTCCCTTTCTACTCTTCCACAGCACTACTTGTATTTCCTTTTGTTAGATTCTAGAATATAGAGATACTAGTTTCTTTTTGTAGTTTCTACTCATGATGTTTCAAGTTTTGGGATGATGTGTACTTTTAGTAGTTGGTTATTATTTTTTTGGTGCAAAAGATATATATATATATATATATATATATATATATATATATATATATATATATATATCAAGCTCTTATAGAGCAGTTAAGGTGATGCACAAGAGGCATCAGATTTACATATGGTGAAGCACACCCTATTGTAGAGGTTTCCTAACAGGAATCCTATTAGTACTTAACACGTCCATAGCATTACTATTTACAGAAGATAACCTAATACTATTATTACTAACTTCACTAACTGCCGATTTAACCAGCCTTGTACGGAGTAATCCTTGCTGGTCATGATGGTAGGAAGATGTCACAAAAAGTGGTGGTTGTTTATACATTATACAGAAACATTGTTTTTGCTAAGCTCCATACTTTGTTAGATTGTGCGCAATACAGTTCTACTCTTGATACACACTTGAGATGGTTGGTATATCTAGTTGTATGAGGAGCCACCTGCAATCATTTGGGATATTAGTATATTGTAGTTAAGGGATGATAACAAAGTCAACACAGCCTGTGCATCTGTTTCAATGACAATTGGTCGCAAATTCAGTTGTAGGGCAATAAGCAATCCTTTGAGCAAAGCTAACAGTTCAGTTTGGATTGATGATTCACGTATTGTTGCCCCTGCGAAACCCAGGATCCGCTAGTCTTTGAAGTTGTTAATAACACCTCTTATATCACACTTAAAGTTGTTAATGGAACAGGAGCCATCTATGTTAAGTTTGTAAGTTTGGGCAGTTGGAGGATGCCATTTAATTTACAGTGTTTAGAAAGACTTAGCCAGGCATCTGCGGTTTGTAAGGTGGTAAAATTCAGCAGCCTTTTTGTAAATGATACTTACCTCTAAGCCTAACTTTCTCTTTTCAAATGTCTTTTACGATGTAGCCATAGCTCCCACAGAACAAAAGGAATTAATGTGGTATTAGGGATTTTCTGATAGCTATGAGGTAGTTTTTAATGAATGAAAACTTTAAATAACATAAGATTATTATTAAAGGATTGCAAGGAGTGTACATTAATAGTAGCCTTAAGTTTAGTCCAAATGCATTTTGCTAGGTGTCATTGAAGCAAAATATGTTGCACATTTTCAAGACCTAAAGTGCATTGAGAACAAGTAGCAAAATTAATAATACATAACCTATAAAGATAAGACGCAGTTGAAAGCCTATCATGACAGACTAACCAAATAAAATGGGATATTTTTTATGGAACATTAAACTTCCAAATACATTTGTAATTGTCTGTAGGATTTGTTGAGATATTCGAATTGAGTGACAAAGAAGTATATATGGATTTAACAGAAACAAACCTGTGGATGTGAGGTTCCAGCAAAGATGATCAAAAGTAGATGGTTGAATTAGCATATAAATATTATGTATTAGACCATGTATATTATTAGATAATATAAAAGAAAGTTGATCTAGATGCCAATGATGGTTATAATAATATCTCGATACAGTTTTACCTTCCTCTAACCGTGGAAGAGGTCCAGCAATACAAGTACGAAAGCTATTATTATGATCAATCCAGGGATCAGTCCAGAATTTAACAAATTTTCCTGAGGCAAGATTCCATTTGAAACCCATCTTACATGAAGCACATCCTTGCATAATATTCTTCCAAATGGAAGAACTATTATGCCTTTGTAGATGGGATGGTTTTACATAGGCCCTCAGCGGTACTTGTGCCCATAACTGAATAGGGTTGTGAAAGAGTCTCTATGCTAGACTAGCGTGTTGAGCCTTTTTAGTATTAGTTTTCCAATTGATAAGATGCAATTTCTTTTTCGTATTAGTGGTCCCCCATAGAAAATTTCGTTGGTGCTTATTGAGAGAAGTAATTATGTAAGATGGTAAGGTAATATATTGCATAACATGGTTGGGAAGAGAATTTAAAGTAGAACGGATTAAAGTAGTTCATCCAACTGCTTTTGTTAAGAAATTAGTTTTCCATCACGCCAACTTATTACTAAAATTATCCATTAAGAATTGATAATCATTTTTAGTAGGTTTCTTAGTAAAGATGGAAAACTCTAAATTTACCAATGTAATTACCCTCCTTCATGTGGAAAGTATGAAGGACATTATTTTTACTATGGGTAGACGAGTTGTTGGAGAAGAAAATTTTGGACTTATCAAAGTTAACTGTTTATCCTGAAGCACTAGTGAAGTCAGCCAAGGTACCAACTATAGTTTGACAAAAAATAGTAATGATATTTGAAGTTAGAATAATATCATCAGCAAAAAATATGTGATAATTGAGGTCCCTTACAACTAATAGGGATCAGTGACCATTTACAATAATCCACTGATGCATTTATTCTTCGAGAAAGTATTTCTAGACCGATAATAAACAAATTAGATGATAGAGGGTCCCCCTGTCTTATCCCCCTAGAGGGGTGGAAATATTCAGTAGGATTTTCATTAATCAAAATTGAAATACTAGTAGTCGTTATGCAAGACACAATTAGTTGGATGAATGGTTGGGAGAAATTTAGGGCAGTAAGAGAATGATGTATGAATGACCACTCCAATTTATCAAAGGCTTTTTCAAGGTCCTGTTTTAAAAGCATATGACCATTATTCCCTTTTATATTTCGGAATCTAGTTAAGATTTCTTGCACTATAATAGCATTATCTGCAGCCCGTCGATTTTTTAGAAAACTAAATTGAGTTGGACTTATTAGATGATCTAGTAAAGGTTTCAGTCTGTTAACAATGATCTTTGTGATGACTTTGTAAATCGTATTACAAAGACTAATAGGTCTATATTGGTAAATTGTAGAAGCTTGCTTATTTTTAGGAATTAAACAAACAAAAGTCTTGTTAATAGCAGGGTCCATTTGATGATTATTGAACATTGTATGACAGAAGAACTTCACAGAAAAACCAATAGCATCCCAATATTGCTGATAAGAGAAAGGACGAAGTCCATCTGGACCGGGTGCCTTAAGAGGTTTAAAAGGCTGTAAAGATTTTTTAAGCTCCCAGAGTGTAAAGACCGGGTGACTTATATTCAAAGCATATTTATTTGAAAAGATTATATTCGAATAATGTTCATTTGAAGGAACTATTTTTGAAAAATATTCATTTGGAGGAAGTATATATCAAAATATTTTTATCACTTGAAGGATTTGACTAATTGATTGAAGTTTTGGCTAAGACCTAATGTGAAAATTGTCGTAGTTGCTGAGTTATGACTTATCTTTACTGTATTTGTGATTTTGGATTTGGGTTGTATTTCTGTTCATTTCTATTTCCTATTTATGGTGTTACGCTATTAGTTGTTGTTTCCTTCTTTATTAGGGTTATTGTATTGTTACCCGTATCATGTAGCCTTATATAGATATCATGTTTTGTTGTTCCTATACTTATACTTGTTCAGTTTATTAGACTAGTAGGAGTCTTGACTGTTCCTCATCACTACTCCACCGAGGTTAGTCTTGATATTTACTGGGCACATCTATAGTGTGCTCATACTACACTTCTGTATATTTTTTATACACATCCATGTATTGATCGTTAGTAGCTGTGTGAATTCTTGCCAAGGAGATTCAAAGTAGACCTGCTGCTGCGTTTGCCGACTTCAGAGTCACCTTCCTATTTTGTATTTGTCACACCTCCTTTTTCCGCACATAAGGTAATGTACCACTGTTTAATATTACACCCCGAAAGGGATATAATACTAATCAGTGAAGGAGTTTTTCCACTTAAAGGACAGTCAGAATGGGATCAATTTATTTAATTTTTCAGAGTCGCTACTTGGAAAAATAATGGTGTCCCAAGTCACCGGTTAATCCCGAACCGAGGAAATTTATGACTATGTATTACAATCTGCGAAACTAGAAACCTAGATAAGGAATTCTGTTAACCCGGGAGAAGGCGTTAGGCACTCCCGGATTCCGTGGTTTTAGCACGGTCGCTCAACCGCAATTTTTTTTGCTTTTATCTAATTTCTTTATATATTAATTATGTGATTTTATGTTTAACTTTTTGATTTTAGAAGAATTGCGACGTCACAAAAACACGTTTCGAGTCACACCGCAACCAGTACGCATGTGACTCTCATGTATTTCAGTTTCGCCGAGAGTAAGATTTGGGTCACATAAATGCACACCCGTGTTTAGGAAAGTATTTTATTAAAGTCGTGCCTAAAGATTCTCCGTCTTTATTAACTTTTGGAAAGACCATAAAATTTACAAGACGGTCCTACCAAATCTACATGTTTTACAACAATTATTTGAGGGCCCCGCAATTGTGTATTTTTGTTTGGAGAGGCTCATCTCATTATTATTTAAAGGTCAATCCTAAAGCTATTATAATTTTTATTTGCCTCTTAAAAATAAAAGAAGAGTCCTAATTAATTTATAAGTCCAATGTACTGTTAAGCTAAAAATCGGATTCAAATTCAATGATTTGCACAAAGAGTAGTCTCCTTGCTGGTGATAGTTGCGTGAAGTGTAGCCTTCATATGGGCCCAATTGACCAAAGCTAAACTATACATCGGCAAGTCCAATTCAAATTAAACGTAATTCATCAAAAATATTCTGAAATTCATTAATCCTATAGTTATTGTATTTGGGAAATTATTCCTATAGTCATCGTATCAAAACATGACCAATTGACCTCTGTTATTACTATGAAACAATCCAATGCTTCAAACGCCTATAACTAAGGAAAACAATATTGTTATTATAGCAAACGAGATATTGATCTATTAAAACTTTGGTTTTTATGTTCAAATGAGGCAGCCTGGTTACACGATTTTTACTGACCATTACACATGAACATGAACTATATGAGATTATCTTCAAAATTTTGGAAATGACATAAAGTACTCAATATTTACACTAAAAGTCTAGATGTGAAATAACATACTGCAACAAATATACTTTTGGATTTACTTTGTTCTATACTTATTGAAACAAATGGAACTATACTATGCTAAACACAAGTCAATTCAAATTGAAATAATCGGCTCACTATGAGACTTTAGTACTTCTAGGAGTATAACTAATCCAGTTAATAGCCCTTAGCTAAAATAATCCAGTAAAAATCAAATCCAGTAGAATAAATGGACCAAAACAGCTTCTATTTCATAATCCAATCAATCACTTGAAGTTACAAGATTGTGTACCTGAACAATGGAAATGGGAGGAGAAGATCAGCAACAGCAATACCAACAGTAACACAACAGCAAAGATCAAATGTGGTTCAAACAGTCGACAGCCCAGGAACAATTGTAGCAGAACCAAACAGTCACACCAACACCAAACATATAAGAATTTCAAGTAATATTTGCAATGATTTTTATCCTGTAAGACCCAGCAGTGATAACCAACACTCAAATACCCAATTGAACTTGAAACTGAAACAAGAGTTCAATGGAACAGTATGTTCAACTTATACTCTCAGGTATCGAATCTGTTTTCAACTTATAAGGGCAAAATCTCAACTTAATGTCTCAGCTCTCTATTTCTCAAATGAATCCCTATTCTCTTTTTTTTTATCTCTCTCTCTGTATCTCTCCAGTGTGTCCCCATCAATGTATGAAGTCTATGTCTCCTTTTATAGCCTTCAAACTCAAAACACAAGACTATTTTTTATTATTTCAGATCTGTCTAACCCCTGTTATTCCCCCTTTTTCCCACTTTTTAGTTGTCTAAGTATGGTTTCAACTATTTAAAACTCTAAAGTGCAGAAAAATGGTAGAAAATCCTGTTGTCCAGCAAGTCCTAGTACTCTTCCCATGTGCATTGCATATTAAACTAGGACTAATTCCTGGCCTTCACTACTTTGTGTCACTGATATGGTATAATTCAACTCAAAACATGCCCTAATGATTCACATGTTCTCAAAGTGGCATTCCACTAATTCTGAAGTTCTTTAATTCAGCTAAAGTCTCTAACAGCTATATCCAATTCAAACAGCTACCTCAGAATACAAAATCAACCAACAAAAATGAACACAAAGAATCATCAAATCAACTTTATTCCAACAGCAATGACCCACTGCGCGGGATTTCAAATAATAACTTCGCGAATTCAAATGACGACATTCGTTAAATCGATCAATGCTGGAAAAATACGAAGCTAGCTATTCGACGACGTTAATCGAATCAAATAATCACCTTATAACACACACAATTAATAATAACAGAGAAATTTGACCAAATAAAATGTCATTTAAGAAAGATGAAACAGAATTAAAAACGGAAAAGATAAAAAAAAATGACAACATTAATAAAATCAACACTCAATTAATACAAAGTATATAGGGTAGAAGAAATAAATACCTCGAAAGAAAAATCAGAATCGGACAGATTGCAACCATTTGGACTCGAAAATTGCAATTTTTTGAAGTCGAACGGACTTTAATTGAGATGTTCTCAAACGAAAACATCTTAATTAAAGTCTATTACACTTCAATTTTTTTTTTTTAATTTTGGACAGAATCTCTAATTTTGAATTTAGGGTTCATGAGGGTCGATTTGGGGTTCGGGGCTTTTTGGGTTGGATTCGAACCAAACTAAGGGTGGTTTGAGGGTTATGGAGGCGAGGGGAGTGTTTGGTATGAATTTGGGATTGGTTGGTGTAAGTTTAAAATTCCGGCGAACATCGATCTGATATTCGAAGAGTTCGGGAATGATTCGAGACAAGTGGTTAAGGGATTCGTGTAGAGGGGGTCTTGGGGAATTTGGGGTGTAATTTTGGGGCGGTTTGGACCACCGGAACCGCCGTGAGGCGATTTCCGGTGGGGCGGGATACGGTGGGTGGCGGCGGCGTCTGTGAAGAAATGGGAGATGAGGTGTTTGGATTAGGGTTTGGGGGGTTTTGGTATAATTAAATTTGGGATTTAATCTTGGCCGTTGGATCACCAAAATCCAACGGCTCATATTTAAACGAATTACGGGCGGATCCGGGCGGGTTTCCAGACGGGTATGGGGTGCTTTTGGGCCTCATTTTTTATTCAATTTCTAGGCCCAAATGTGATTTTACTCTTTGTTTTGTTTCTCTTTTTCTTTTCTTTTAATTTAATTTCTCAAATCATTTCAAACTAAATTTTAAAATCTAAAATTACATTATAAAACAAATTTAACTTATCAAAAGTATTAATTAACCTCCCATAACAATTAAACACACATAATTAAATACCAAAAAATCAAAATAAAAATCACACAATTGGACAACAAATGGTAAAATGCATAAAAATACATTATTTTTTATGATTTTTCATTTTCATAAAAATAAAATTAACCAACTTCAATTGCAAACTTGAATTTTATATACAAATTTAACAATTTTTTTTTGTATTTTTTATTAATTTAAATAAATAGAAATGCGCACATAAAAATACAAATAATAAAAGAAAAATAACACAAAAATCAACAAAAATCACGCTCAACACAAACTATTTTATTTGCATTTGTGGGAGTAATTCTCATGTAGGGCAAAAATCACGTGCTCACAGCTGCCCCTCTTTGCGCGGAAACATGAAGAGTTTTCGTGCAAAGATAAGTGAGCGGATACGAGCGATTTTTTGCCCGTTTGAGCAATCCGTATGAAGCATTTTTTGAAAAAATTTGACCGAACCTTTGCTTCAGAAGGTCTCCTACATATCCCTGGCAAAAAGGGAATCAGGTCAACGTAGTTCGGGAAGTTTTGGTAGCTGGTACTACCATGACTGTTGTGACCCTGTTGTTACTGTTGTTGCTGCTGATGCTACTGCTTAACTGATCTCCTTATTACACCGTGTTAAAAGGAAAATAAGAAGCTAGACTAAGTTACAGTATTGTAAATTCTTATCTATCTTTTTAACTTGATCTTGTCATGTTCCGTGCCCTTCCGCTGGCTTTGATGTTTCTCCACATGTTTCTTTTCTTCTGACAATTGTTATTTCGGCCTATCTTGATTGCCGAACTTCGACCATTGGTCCCCTCCTTGTGATCTTCGAACTATTCTCCTTCGAAGTCTCAATCTATCTTTCTGCTCCTTGTTGCCTTCCTTCCGATTATAAACTTGGATTCATGCTGGGGATTTCCGTTACCTCTGTAACTTTCCGATTCTTCACTATCCTTATCAAATCTTGGAAATTGAGACGTCGTTCTGCTTTTCCGCTGGGCTTTTGACTTTATCGACACACTCTAATCACAAATCGTCATTCCATTCTTCAGGCGGGCACCTGATTTCAACAACAACTTCAAAAATAATAACTCGCCACTCCGTTCTTCAAGCGGGCTCCCTGACTTCAATTATAACTTCAAAACTAAATCGCCACTCCATTCTTCAGGCGGGCTCCCTGACTTCAACTATAACTTCAAGACTAAATCGCCATTCCATTCTTCAGGCGGGCTCCCTGACTTCAACAACAACTTCAAAATAAATCGCCACTCCATTCTTCAGGCGGGCTCCCTGACTTCAACTACAACTTAAAACTAAATCGCCACTCCATTCTTCAGGCGGGCTCCCTGACTTCAACTACAACTTAAAAATAAATCGCCACTCCATTCTTCAGGCGGGCTCCCTGACTTCCACTACATCTTCAAAACTAAATCGCCACTCCATTCTTCAGGCGGGCTCCCTGACTTCAACTCATAAACTTCGAAACTAAATCGCCACTCCATTCTTCAGGCGGGCTCCCTAACTTCAATTACAACTTCAAAACTAAATCGCCACTCCATTCTTCAGGCGGGCTTCCCGACTTCAACTCATAAACTTCGAAACTAAATCGCCACTCCATTCTTCAGGCGGGCTCCCTAACTTCAACTAACTTCAAAACTAAATCGCCACTCCATTCTTCAGGCGGGCTCCCTGACTTCAACTACAACTTAAAACTAAATCGCCACTCCATTCTTCAAGCGGGCTCCCTCACTTCAACTACAACTTCAAAATAAAATCGCCACTCCATTCTTCGGGCGGGCTCCCCGACTTCAACTACAACTTCAAAATAAATCGCCACTCCATTCTTCAAGCGGGCTCCCTGACTTCAACTCATAAACTTCGAAACTAAATCGCCACTCCATTCTTCGGGCGGGCTCCCCGACTTCAACTACAACTCAAAACTAAATCGCCACTCCATTCTTCAGAGCGGGCTCCCTGACTTCAACTACAACTTAAAACTAAATCGCCACTCCATTCTTCGAGCGGGCTCCCCGACTTCAACTACAACTTCAAAATAAATCACCACTCCATTCTTCGGCGGGCTCCCCGACTTCAACTACAACTCAAAACTAAATCACCACTCTATTCTTCAGAGGCGGGCACCCCGACTTCAACTACAACTTCAAAATAAATTGCCACTCCATTCTTCGGGCGGGCATCCCGACTTCAACTACAACTCAAAACTAAATCGCCACTCCATTCTTCAGACGGGCTCCCTGACTTCAACTATAACTTAAAACTAAATCGCCACTCCATTCTTCAGGCGGGCTCCCCGACTTCAACTACAACTTCAAAATAAATCGCCACTCCATTCTTCAGGCGGGTTCCCTGACTTCAACTACAACTTCAAAATAAATCGCTACTCCATTCTTCGGGCGGGCTTCCTGACTTCAACTACAACTTCAAAATAAATCGCCACTCCATTCTTCTCAGGCGGGCTCCCCGACTTCAACTACAACTTCAAAATAAATCGCCACTCCATTCTTCAGGCGGGCTCCCCGACTTCAACTACAACTTCAAAATAAATCGCCACTCCATTCTTCAGGCGGGCTCCCCGACTTCAACTACAACTTCAAAATAAATCGCCACTCCATTCTTCAGGCGGCCTCTTTCCTTAACCAACTTCAAAAATAAATCGCCGCTCCATTCTTCAGGCGGGCTCCCCGACTTCAACTACAATTTCAAAATTAAATCGCCACTCCATTCTTCAGGCGGGCTCCCTGACTTCAACTACTACTTCAAAATAAAATCGCCACTCCATTCTTCAGGCGGGCTCCCTGACTTCAACTACAACTCAAAACTAAATCGCCACTCCACTCTTCAGGCGGGCTCCCTGACTTCAACTACAACTTAAAACTAAATCGCCACTCCATTCTTCAAGCGGGCTCCCTCACTTCAACTACAACTTCAAAATAAATCGTCATTCCATTCTTCAGGCGGGCTCCCTGACTTCAACTACAACTTCAAAATAAATCGCCACTCCATTCTTCAGGCGGGCTCCCTGACTTCAACTCATAAACTTCGAAACTAAATCGCCACTCCATTCTTCAGGCGGGCTCCCTGACTTCAACTACAACTCAAAACTAAATCGCCACTCCATTCTTCAGGCGGGCTCCCTGACTTCAACTATAACTTCAAAACTAAATCGCCACTCCATTCTTCAGACGGGCTCCCTGACTTCAACCACAACTTCAAAATTAATCGCCACTCCATTCTTCAAGCGGGCTCCCCGACTTCAACTACAACTCAAAACTAAATCGCCACTCCATTCTTCAGGCTGGCTCCCTGACTTCAACTACCACTTCAAAATAAATCGCCACTCCATTCTTCAGGCGGGCTCCCTGACTTCACCTACTACTTCAAAATAAATCGCCACTCCATTCTTCAGGCGGGTTCCCTGACTTCAACTACCACTTCAAAACTAATCGCCACTCCATTCTTCAGGCGGGCTCCCTGACTTCAACTACAACTTAAAACTAAATCGCCACTCCATTCTTCAGGCGGGCTCCCTAACTTCAACTACAACTCAAAACTAAATCGCCACTCCATTCTTCAGGTGGGCTCCCTGACTTCAACAATCACTTCAAAACTAAATCGCCACTCCATTCTTCAGGCGGGCTCCCTAACTTCGACTACATCTTCAAAACTAAATCGCCACTTCATTCTTCGGGCGGGCTCCCCGACTTCAACTACAACTTAAAACTAAATCGCCACTCCATTCTTCGAGCGGGCTCCCTGACTTCAACTACAACTTAAAAATAAATCGCCACTCCATTCTTCAGGCGGGCTCCCTGACTTCAACTACAACTTCAAAATAAATCGCCACTCCATTCTTCAGGCGGGCTCCCTAACTTCAACTACAACTTCAAAATAAATCGCCACTCCATTCTTCAAGCGGGCTCCCTGACTTCAACTACAACTTCAAAATAAATCGACATTCCATTCTTCAGGCGGGCTCCCTGACTTCAACTATAACTTCAAAACTAAATCGCCACTCCATTCTTCAGACGGGCTCCCTGACTTCAACCACAACTTCAAAATTAATCGCCACTCCATTCTTCAAGCGGGCTCCCCGACTTCAACTACAACTCAAAACTAAATCGCCACTCCATTCTTCAGGGCGGGCTCCCTGACTTCAACTACAACTTAAAACTAAATCGCCACTCCATTCTTCAAGCGGGCTCCCTCACTTCAACTACAACTTCAAAATAAATCGCCATTCCATTCTTCAGGCGGGCTCCCTGACTTCAACTACAACTTCAAAATAAATCGCCACTCCATTCTTCGGGCGGGCTCCCTGACTTCAACTACAACTTCAAAACTAAATCGCCACTCCATTCTTCAGGCGGGCTCCCCGACTTCAACTACAACTCAAAACTAAATCGCCACTCCATTCTTCGGGCGGGCTCCCTGACTTCAACTACAACTTAAAACTAAATCGCCACTCCATTCTTCAGGCGGGCTCCCCGACTTCAACTACAACTTCAAAATAAATCACCACTCCATTCTTCAGGCGGGCTCCCGACTTCAACTACAACTCAAAACTAAATCACCACTCTATTCTTCAGAGGCGGGCACCCCGACTTCAACTACAACTTCAAAATAAATTGCCACTCCATTCTTCGGGCGGGCTCCCCGACTTCAACTACAACTCAAAACTAAATCGCCACTCCATTCTTCAGGCGGGCTCCCGACTTCAACTACAACTTAAAACTAAATCGCCACTCCATTCTTCAAGCGGGCTCCCCGACTTCAACTACAACTTCAAAATAAATCGCCACTCCATTCTTCGGGCGGGCTCCCTGACTTCAACTACAACTTCAAAATAAATCGCCACTCCATTCTTCAGGCGGGCTCCCTGACTTCAACTACAACTTCAAAATAAATCGCCACTCCATTCTTCAGGCGGGCTCCCTGACTTCAACTACAACTTCAAAATAAATCGCCACTCTATTCTTCAGGCGGGCTCCCTGACTTCAACTACAACTTCAAAATAAATCGCCACTCCATTCTTCAGGCGGGCTCCCTGACTTCAAATACAACTTCAAAATAAATCGCCATTCCATTCTTCAGGCAGGCTCCCTGACTTCAACTACAACTGCAAAATAAATCGCCACTCCATTCTTCAGGCGGGCTCCCTGACTTCAACTACAATTCAAAGCTAAATCGCCACTCCATTCTTCAGGTGGGCTCCCTGACTTCAACTACAACTTCAAAATAAATCGCCACTCCATTCTTCAGGCGGGCTCCCTGACTTCAACTACAACTCAAAACTAAATCGCCACTCCACTCTTCAGGCGGGCTCCCTGACTTCAACTACAACTTAAAACTAAATCGCCACTCCATTCTTCAAGCGGGCTCCCTCACTTCAACTACAACTTCAAAATAAATCGTCATTCCATTCTTCAGGCGGGCTCCCTGACTTCAACTACAACTTCAAAATAAATCGCCACTCCATTCTTCAGACGGGCTCCCTGACTTCAACCACAACTTCAAAATTAATCGCCACTCCATTCTTCAAGCGGGCTCCCCGACTTCAACTACAACTCAAAACTAAATCGCCACTCCATTCTTCAGGCTGGCTCCCTGACTTCAACTACCACTTCAAAATAAATCGCCACTCCATTCTTCAGGCGGGCTCCCTGACTTCAACTACAACTTCAAAATAAATCACCACTCCATTCTTCAGGCGGGCTCCCTGACTTCAACTACAACTCAAAACTAAATCACCACTCTATTCTTCAGGCGGGCACCCTGACTTCAACTACAACTTCAAAATAAATTGCCACTCCATTCTTCGGGCGGGCTCCCTGACTTCAACTACAACTCAAAACTAAATCGCCACTCCATTCTTCAGGCGGGCTCCCTGACTTCAACTACAACTTAAAACTAAATCGCCACTCCATTCTTCAAGCGGGCTCCCTGACTTCAACTACAACTTCAAAATAAATCGCCACTCCATTCTTCAGGCGGGCTCGTTGACTTCAACTACAACTTCAAAATAAATCGCTACTCCATTCTTCAGGCGGGCTCCCAGACTTCAACTACAACTTCAAAATAAATCGCCACTCCATTCTCCAGGCGGGCTCCCTGACTTCAACTACAACTTCAAAATAAATCGCCACTCTATTCTTCAGGCGGGCTCCCCGACTTCAACTACAACTCACTAATTTCATCCTATCCTGATCACCTTCATTTGCTTTTTGTACCATTTTCTTCTTCCTGCATTGCCTCTTGGGCCACTTTTCTTCTGAATTACCTCGTCTTGGAATTGCTTTCCCTTCTTCAGGCGGGCTCCCTGACTTCAACTCATAAACTTCGAAACTAAATCGCCACTCCATTCTTCAGGCGGGATCCTTGACTTCAACTACAACTCAAAACTAAATCGCCACTCCATTCTTCAGGCGGGCTCCCTGACTTCAACTACAACTTAAAACTTGTGAGCACGTGATTTTTGCCCTATACGAGAATTACTCCCAAAATGTCAAAAATAAAAGAGTTTTTGCGTTTGTTTGCAATATTTGTGGATTACATGTTCCTTTTCTTATTGTTTGCATTTGTGTGCCCATGTCTATTTGTTTAAATTAATAAACAAAAAATATATATATACCAAATATGTTGCATTTATATTTGTAGGATTAGTTCCGTACTTAGAAATAGTTAAGTTTATTTTTTACGAAAATGAAAAAATCATAAAAATGTATATTTCGCATTTCTTGTCATTTTAATGTACAATTGTAGGATTTGGCATTTACTTATGTATATATATATATATATATATAAAGTTTAGTTTAGGAAATAAAAAGATAAGGAAATTAGATTGGGCCAAATCCAGTCCAAAATACCATGCCCAAAACCATTCCCTTACCTAGTCCAATTAATCCCATCTCGTTTGGCCTTTGGATGATCTAGACCGTTGGTTGTCATGATCCAACGGATCAGGATTAACGGCCCAAAATTACAGACCTAAGCCTCACAACCCAACCCGTTCCCAGTCAAGACCGACCCAGTCTCATAATAACACTACACGATGTCGTTTCGTTTAAGTAAAGAGATCCTGGTCGTTGATCGTAAATGATCCAACGATCAGGATTGAATTTCCTATTTCGTATATAAATTCAATCTCATACCCAGCCCCCCCCCCCCCCTTAGCCAAACCCCTACCTCCATCGTCTCTCTCAGAGACAAGCTAAGTCCCACCGCCTCCGCCGCACTCCGCCTGCCGGAAATCGCCTCACGGCGGTTCCGGTAGGCCAATGGCTCCCAATTTTACACCGTAGAATCTCCCAAGACCCCTCTACGTGAATCTGTTAGTCGTTAGTCTCGAATGTTGCTCGAACGTCTCGAATATTCGTTCGAAGGTCGCCGGAACTTGAACGTCTACCCCAAACCACCTCAAATTCACACCAGTCACTCCTCACACCTCCCTCACACCCCTACTAACCCTGGTTTAGTTCGAATCTTACCCGAAATGTTAAAGCCCTAAATTCGAGCCCCAAGAACCCAAGTTTCGAAGAAGCCCAATTCTAGCCGGATTAGTCGTCAATTGAAGTCCAAGGGACTTTAGTCTAGGTGTTCTCAATCGAGAACATCTCGATTAAAGCCCATTTGGCTTCAATAGTTCCAAACCAAGTTCGAACTGGGTCGGCAGATTCTTTTGAGGTAATTCATTTCCCTTACGATTTATGTTTGCATTCCGTATGTGTATTTGTGTTTTAGTTTTAGAAAGTGTTTAGCATTCTTCTACTCTTCCCAATGGACCTTTTTATTCGGTCAATTCAATCTTCACCAGTTTGTTTGATTGTAATACTATAATTGCTTTGTATGTCTGGTTTATTTAACGTCGTCGACAAATTAATTAGCTTGTATGTTTGCTCATTTCTTGCCCTGCCCGTATGCAATTCATTAGACTGTGATCTGTTGTTTGTTTGATTCTGGATTAGGGGTTAATTGGATACAGTTGGTAGGATTTAATTAATGTTAGTTGTTTAATAGCCTGCCCATAAGAGGGGCTAGTGGAACCTGGTGTACAGCAGGGTATCCCACTAGTCTCCTGCAATCAGCATTTTTAATGTTATAGTCCACACATGGACACTGAATAGTGGGGAGTTCAGGGAGCCTAATGGGTTGGACAGAGGTAGGGATGGGCAAGGGTTTTAGTTTAGTTTTCTGGCCATCCAGGGTTTAAGGGTTTAACTATAAGTATAGAGTGAGATAGATACAAAAAGAGGGGACCCTGGGAGAGATTTTGAAACACAAAGGGAGGGATACACTCACACAAATACACACAAATACACACTGGACACACAGAAAGAACAGAGAGAGTTCTAGGAAACTTAAGAGAATAGAATCTGAAAAAACAGATTTCATAGAGAAAGGAGAGGGGATATACACATACACTGAGAGAGATCTGAAATTGGGAGATAGACATTTGGGTGGCATTCTGAAATAGAGAAGGAGAGATACACTTAAGAGCCTGTTGAGTTTAAGAAAAACAGAGACATACAGAGAGAGATAGGAAGGAAAATTTCCTAAGTGTGCTTGTTACTGTTTCATTGAGGGTTGGCCAAATTTTGTGTTGGTTCTTGCATCTATCCCTGTTTTGTTGTTGCTGTTGGTCCTGTACTGCTGCTGTTGGTTGTGTACTGTTGCGTTTGTTGTGTTTTGCTACTGCTGGTGGTTGTGTTTTGTTGCTGGTGGTTGTTGTGTTTTGCTGCTGCCTGCTGTTAGTTCTACTGCTGTTGCTGTTTGTTCTACTCCTGCTTGTTGTTATTTGGTTGCTGGAAGTTGATATTGCTGCTGCTGCTTCCTCACTGCTTTCTTTTTCTTTTGTTCTTCAATATCCAGGTACATATCTCTATCAATGCAGTCATTGAAGTTGAAATAAAATGCTCATGGATTTATTTCAGTCAAAGGATGCCTATTGTATTTAGTTTATGTTAGTTGTTTATTTTCTTACTATATGAATGATGGATGCATATCTGTATAAATAAAACTGTCGAACTGTGGACTGTTATGATTTTGTATTTAGTTTATGTTAGCTCATGAGTTGTTCAATAATAGGTTCAGTCAATTGGGATCTGTTAAGGCAATAAAATTGAAGGAAAAGTCATGAATTAGTTTGTTTTTTTTTCTGCTGCAATTGATTAATATATATTGTAATCCACTCAGTTTAATTCTTACATTTTTAGGAAAATTGTTTATCATTAAAATGAGGTTTCAGCATCATATGTAATAGATCAATATTATAATTAGTAACATGTCAATAAACTAGATTAAATCACGTTAATCTGCTATCAAATTGAATATGAATTAAATTAGGATAAGTTAGTTTAAATTGATAATTGATATCTTTTATTTTGAATAATTCAACTACCGCGTTAGTGTAAATAGTTGTACATTTGACATTATAAAATTTTCTTAATTTAATCGATTTGCACGAGTCATTGACAAAAATCAAGGTAGCTAAAATGAGAAGTTCAATATAAGACTTAACCAAATAATGCTTAAACAACAATTAGTCACTAGGTTTCACTCTCATTTATGATTAGAGATGAAACATGTATGAAATGTAGTACTCTAGGATCGACCTTCAAATAAAAAGTGAGATGAGCCTCGTTAGAGAACAAATGCACAGGGCCCTCAATTAATTATTAAAGTACTTAGACTCGGAAGGACCGTTTTTTAGCGAATATCACGGTCTTTCCCGAAGTTAACAACACGATAGACTCTTTAGGCACGACTTTAATAAAATTACTTTTCTAAATACGGGTGCGCATTTATGTGACCCAAATCTTACTCTCGGCGAAATTGAAATACATTAAAGTCACAGGCGTACCGGTTGCGGTGTGACTCGAAATGTGCTTTCGTGACGTCGTAATTCTTCTAAAATTAAAAATGGAACATTAAAAGCACATAGTTAAAAATATAAAGAAATCAGATAAAAACAAAAATAGCAGTTGAGCGACCGTGCTAAAACCACGGAATTCGGGAGTGCCTAACACCTTCTCCCGGGTTAACAGAATTCCTTATCCAGGTTTCTAGTTTCGCAGACTGTAATAGAGAGTCATAAATTTCCTCGGTTCGGGATTAACCGGTGACTTGGGACACCATTATTTTTCCAAGTGGCGACTCCAAAAAATTAAATAAATTGATCCCGTTCCGACTGTCCTTTAAGTGGAAAAACTCCTTCACTAATCATTATTATACCCCTTCTTGGGGCGTAATATTAAACAGTGGTACATTACCTTATGTGCGGAAAAAGGAGGTGTGACAAAACTAAATCGACACTCCATTCTTCAGGCGGGCTCCCTGACTTCAACTACAACTTCAAAATCAATCGCCACTCCATTCTTCAGGCGGGCTCCCTGACTTCAACTACGACTTCCAAATAAATCGCCACTCCATTCTTCAGGTGGGCTCCCCGACTTCAACTACAACTTCAAAATAAATCGCCACTCCATTCTTCAGGCGGGCTCCCCGACTTCAACTACAACTCAAAACTAAATCACCACTCCATTCTTCAGGCGGGCTCCCTGACTTCAACTACAACTTAAAACTAAATCGCCATTCCATTTTTCAGGCGGGCTCCCTGACTTTAACTACAACTCACTGACTCCATCCCATCCATATCACCTTCATTTGCTTCATGTACCATTTCTTCTTCCTGCATCGTCTCTTGGACCACCCTTTCTTCTGAATTGCCTTGTTTCGGGATTGCTTTCCTCCTGGGTCGTGTTATTTTCCCTTGACTGTTGGGGATATCTTTGGAATTGTTTACTTAACCTCTAGGGATAATGCTACTGGGTAAGTCTTCTTTATTTCCTCTTTTTCTACTTCCTTCAACCTTTATTCTCTCTCGGGCTCGCTGGGGATTGAAATGTCATTAACTGAGGATTACCCTGGCGGGGAATCCCTTTTCCTTTTTCCTCTTTCCAAACCTCTTTCGGGACTCACGCTTTTGCTTCCTTGAAAAAACTTATGGGATATAATGTTGCTGGGGGAATCTCGAAGTCAGTGTTTCATTTCTCCAAGAACTGCTGGGGATGGTACCATGCTCAAAGATCACTTCCTCGTGTTATCTTACGTCTTTCAAAACTACTCCGCTCGAAGCTGGTATTTTCCTTCTTCTGTTGCTTTCTATCCTTATCCACTGGGTATTATTCAAGAAAATTTTCGCAATAGGAGAAAATTTTCTGCCCCAGTTTGATAAACTTCTAGGTGGCATGCTTCTCCGCCGACGAACCATTTTTTCCTGTTTTAAATCAAAGAAAAATTGTTAGTTTCAAAATGCAGTGAGTGGTCGTGCCGCTCTTGCTGGGGCAATTCTCCTTTTCTTTTAGCTGCTTTGCCTTCCTAGAATTTTGGGGATGACGTTGATACTTGCTGGGGATGGTGCTCTTTCCACAGATGATCTCTCATCTCTTTTTTTTTATTCCAAACTTCAGTATGATCCGACCCTCTTAGTCGATGATCTGTTGTGAGAAACTATCTTCTGGATGTGTAATATGTGTCCGCCTTACTCCGTAATTCCTCTGAACCTTCCAATCAACCTGTCGATCCAATCTTAATATCGGAATGTCTTTTGCCTTATTTCCTTGTTCCACGCCTATTCATCTTCATTGTACCGCTTTGGGAGACTTGGTAGTAAGCTTTGAAAAGTCAATTTTCGACATAAACATAAAAATCTTTAAAAAGAGAGAAAAATGATAGATAAAAATGAAATAAAAAGTGCGGACCGCAAAAGACAAAAAGGGAAAACTCTTCTGAACTTCAAATTGGGAAAAACTTATCTGAATGTATAATTGATCCGATGGTTATGCCGTGCCTTCGAGATTAATCTACCCAGTCTATTTATGTCAATTACTTTTCTGACGGCTGCGTTTTGCTAGAAGCAAACGAATGTCCCAACCTCGTCTCATGCAGACACCTTGCAACCATCTCGCCCTGTCACCTCATAGTGCCCTTCAAAGGGTTTTCACTAATGATATTCTCTCAATTCTCTCGACCTCCCGTCGCCTTAGGGTGCCTGTAAAGGTTTTCACCGTAAGACTCTCTCATTTTATTTCTCTCAACTTTCTTCGCCTTAAGGTGCCCGCGAGGGTTTTCACCGTTAAGACTCTCTCATGTTGCTTTCTTTCCCTGTGGTGGGCTGGGGTATTACCCACGAGATTCCCTCTAGAGCATTATCTCTTTTCACCTTGTGAATCCTCGATTCAGTCGAGGATCGGAGTGTCATTCTTGGCTTTCATTCGCATGACTTGGCATTTCTCAAATACTGATCGATAGGTCTTTTTTGGTCATTAATGTGGTTTTTTGTGTGAGAGGCTATAGCAAAGGGATTTAACCTCAATGGGTAGCTCGTTACAACTTTTGGAATCCGCACTATCTTTCCAAATGAAACATGACTTCTGCCCCAGTTTTGTTGCTTGGGGAATCTTTGATTTTTATTTTATTATGACCGAGCCATGTGGCGCCTACGTATCCTTCTTGAGGAATCAGGTCAAACGTAGTTCACTTTTTCTTGTGTCTTTTCTTTGTTTCTTTTTCTATTTTGTTATACATCTTCCTTGAGGATTCCAAAAGAGGGTATATGAAAGAATAATTAAGGCTCAAAAGGAAAAAACAAAGGTTAAAGTGTTTGGGTAGTAGAAAAATTGCCTCTGTCATTTCATTCTCCGAAAAATGCCGAATACAAACAAACGAATCCAAGCATTGACAAATACATTAAAGAATTACACATAATATCTCTTGACTGCATCAGAATTGATAGTCATATCGGTGCATCTTCCCTCAATATCAGTTAGACATAGAGCGCCGTTGGATAATACTCTAGTCACAATAAATGGTCCTTGCCAATTTGGAGCGAACTTGCCTTTTGCTTCGGCTTGATGTGGTAGGACTCTCTTCAGCACATGCTGTCCCACTTCAAATTTCCTGGGACGTACCTTCTTGTTATATGCTCTCGCCATTCTCTTTTGATACAATTGGCCATGACATACTACTGTCAATCTCTTTTCATCGATCAAGCTTAATTTCTCCAATCGGGTTTTGACCCACTCATCGTCATCAATCTCAGCTTCAGCGACAATTCGGAGGGATGG
This sequence comes from Nicotiana noctiflora, assembly GCA_032618575.1. Classification (NCBI taxonomy): domain Eukaryota; kingdom Viridiplantae; phylum Streptophyta; class Magnoliopsida; order Solanales; family Solanaceae; genus Nicotiana; species Nicotiana noctiflora. The sequence continues at coordinate 45,535 of JASVEL010011568.1, read as the reverse complement.
GATTTCAACTTCTGCTGGTATTACTGCTTCAGTCCCGTACACCAACAGGTAAGGAGTTGCACCTACCGAAGTCCGGACGGTAGTGCGATAACCCAACAGTGCGAATGGTAACTTTTCATGCCATTGCCTAGACCCTTCTACCATCTTCCTTAATATCTTCTTTATATTCTTGTTTGCTGCCTCAACCGCACCATTTGCTTTGGGACGATATGGTGTGGAATATCGGTGTGTAATCTTAAACTGTTGACATACCTCCTTCATCAATCTGCTGTTAAGATTGGCACCGTTATCTGTGATGATTATCTTTGGAATTCCAAACCTGCAGATGATGTGGGAATGTACGAAATCCACCACCGCCTTCTTGGTCACCGATTTGAAGGTTTTGGCCTCCACCCACTTGGTAAAATAATCGATCGTTACCAGAATGAACCTATGACCATTGGAAGCCGCAGGTTCTATAGGTCCGATAACATCCATACCCCACGCAACAAATGGCCATGGCGCCGACATTGTATGCAATTCGGTCGGTGGAGAATGAATCAAATCTCCGTGTATCTGACACTGATGGCATCTTCGGACGAAACTTATACAATCACGCTCCATAGTGAGCCAGTAATATCTTGCTCGAAGAATCTTCTTTGCCAATACATATCCGTTCATGTGTGGCCCACAAACTCCGGAGTGTATATCTGTCATCACTGTTGTGGCTTGACTTGCATCTATACATCTCAACAATCCCAAATCCGGGGTTCTTTTGTACAACACCCCTCCACTAAGGAAAAATCCGTTCGCCAACCGCCGAATAGCTCGCTTTTGGTCTCCAGTTGCTTGCTCTGGGTATACTCCTAACCTGAGGTATTCCTTGACATCATGAAACCATGGCTCACCATCCATCTCTTCTTCTATCATATTGCAATAAGCATGTTGATTCCGGATCTGAATATGTAACGGATCAACATGAATCTTGTCCGGGTGATGTAACATTGATTCCAACATAGCCAAAGCATCCGCAACCTCATTATGCATCCTTGGGATATGCCTGAATTCTACTGATCGGAAATGCTTGGTCAGATCATGCAAACATTGGCGATACGGGATAAGCTTCAAATCTCTCGTTTCCCATTCTCCCTGAATCTGATGTACCAGAAGGTCCGAGTCCCCCAAGACCAAGACGTCCTGTACATACATGTCTACCGCTAATCGCAACCCTAAGATGCATGCCTCATACTCAGCCATATTGTTGGTACAATGAAAACGCAATTGAGCAGTAACAGGATAATGATGTCCCGTTTCAGAGATAAGCACTGCTCCTATTCTGACTCCTTTTGCGTTCGCCGCTCCGTCGAAGAAAAGCTTCCACTCTGGATCCTCGGTTAATTCTAACCCATCAATTTGCAATACTTCTTCGTCTAGAAAATACGTCCTCAAAGGTTCGTATCTGTCATCTACAGGATTCTCCGCTAAGTGATTGGCTAGGGCTTGAGCTTTCATAGCCTTTTTTGTCACATATAGGATGTCGAATTCTGTAAGTAGTATTTGCCATTTTGCTAACCTCCCTGTAGGCATAGGCTTCTGGAAAATATACTTCAATGGATCCAAACGTGAAATGAGGTAAGTAGTGTAAGAAGACAAATAATGTTTCCGCTTTTGGGCTACCCAAGTCAAGGCACAACAGGTCTTTTCCAAATGAGTGTACTTAACCTCATGGACCGTGAATTTCTTACTGAGATAGTAAATGGCCCGTTCCTTTCTGCCAGTAAGATCATGCTGCCCAAGTACGCAGCCAAACGAATTCCCCAAAACCGTTAGATAAAGAATCAGGGGTCTACCCGGTTCAGGGGAAACTAGTACGGGTGGGTTTGACAGATACCCTTTGATTTGGTCAAACGCTTCCTGATATTTTGTCGTCCATTCTATCGCAGCGTCTTTATTCAACAGACGGAATATGGGTTCACAGGTTGCTGTAAGCTGAATAATAAACCTACTGATGTAATTTAATCTTCCCAGCAAACGCATTACCTCTGTTTTATTCTTTGGTGGGGGTAACACCTGGATGGACTTGATTTTGGATGGGTCCAACTCAATGCCCCGTCGGCTGACGATGAATCCTAGCAACTTTCCTGACGGAACTCCGAATGCACATTTGGCCGGATTGAGCTTGATATCATATCTTCGAAGTCTTTGGAAAAACTTCCTGAGATCGGCAATGTAGTCTTCTTGACGTCTAGATTTTATGATCACATCATCCACGTACACTTCAATTTCTTTGTGTATCATGTCATGGAATACCGTAGTCATCGCCCTCATGTATGCTGCCCCTGCGTTCTTCAGGCCGAATGGCATTACTCGGTAGCAATAAGTTCCCTATAGTGTGATAAAAGCCGTCTTTTCTGCGTCCTGTTCATCCATCAAGATTTGATGATATCCCGCGTAGCAGTCCACAAAGGATCCGATTTCACGTCCGGCGCAATTATCAATCGGGATATGGATATTGGGAAGCGGGAAATTATCCTTAGGGCTCGCCTTGTTGAGATTGCGATAGTCCACTCATACTCTGATCTTTCCGTCTTTCTTTGGCACCGGTACTACGTTAGCCAACCATTCAGGGTATCGAGTGACACGAATGACTTTCGCCTGCAACTGCTTGGTTACTTCCTCCTTAATCTTCACACTCATCTCCGTCTTGAATTTCCGCAGTTTTTGCTTGACGGGAGGATATGCCGGATCAGTGGGTAATCTATGAACCACTAGATCAGTGCTGAGTCCTGGCATGTCGTCGTATGACCATGCGAAAATATCTTTAAACTCCATGAGTGTTTTGATCAATTCTTCTCTCAGGTTGGGTTCGATATGGACACTTATTCTGGTTTCTTTAACATCATTCGTATCCCCCAGATTAACAGCCTCAGTATCATTCAAATTAGGTTTGGGCTTTTCCTCGCAGTGACTTAATTCTTCGCTGATTTCTTCTACGGCTTCATCATCGCCGTATTTCGATTCACTCTCGTCACTTCTTATTTCATGCGTTATTATTTCCAAACCAGATTGACTTTCTAGACTGGGTTGATTAATCTTTAAGCACGCCATATCATTAAGATCGGTTGAAAGAAAGCTGCTCAGAAAAGTAAAAAGAAGGAAAATAAACAAAATTAGGAACAAAGGGAACAAATTTCATTAATGGGAACAATACAAGGAAAAACAAGCTTGCATACTCAAACCAAAACGAACTAAAACAAACGGATTTTACTCCGGGGACAACCCCAACACAAAATTTGAAAGAAAACAATCCAAAACAAACTACCAAGGCTCCTTCCGGATAGGGAGAGGAGTAGCCTTCCAATTATTCAACTTTGCTTTCGATCCCACAAACGGTATCTCGACATGGCTGGGTCCTTCGCCATCCTCTAGCATGCATACATCCGAGAATAAATCCTCGAACCTTCTCAAGAACTCTTCGTCTGATTTGATCATAGGACTGGGAACCTTTGTCGTCGGATGTCTTCTTATTCCGAACCTGACAAAAGATCGAGAAAGGCGCGGAACAGGCTTCGGGAGCACCCATGTCTTCTGCTTATTCCTCTTGGCTCGCTGGATGTCCTCTGGTGTTGGCTTGAATCCCAAGCCGAAGGTTCCCACATTTTCGACCACAGATACCGGTTGTATGATTCCTTGCAGAGATGCACCTAAACCTTTGTCGGGTACGAAACCGTTTCTCAACATTTCTTGAGCCACCATGACGTCTGCAGTAATTATTCTGTCATTAAGAATGCATTCCCCTTCTGGAACTAGGATGACGGATACCGCATCACAGACCTGGTATACCCATGGCCCCACATCCTCTTCTGTCTCAACAAAGGGGACGATGGTGCCTGGTTGTAGATCATTCTCTCCATGGACTACGATCTCCTGTCGGTCCCATTCAAACTTGACTAGTTGGTGTAGGCTGGATGGAACCGCTTTAGCAGCATGGATCCACGGTCGTCCTATCAGAAGGTTGTATGAAACTACCATGTCCAGCACCTGGAATTCCATGGTGAACTCCACAGGTCCGATTGTCAAGACTAATATTATGTCCCCGACCGATGCCTTGCCTCCTCCATCAAACCCTCGGACATATATGCTATTCTTGCATACCCTGTCGATATCCACTTTCAACTTGTTTAGTGTAGAGAGAGGACAAATGTTCGCACTGGACCCATTATCGACTAGGACTTTGGTAACCACCGACTCTTCACATTTTACCGTAAGATATAAAGCCTTGTTGTGCTCGGTGCCTTCCTCAGGCAACTCATCATCGGTGAAGGTGATCCGGTTTGCTTCGAAGATCCTATTGGTGATCTTTTCCAAATGACTCACAGAGATTTTATCGGGTACATGGGCCTCATTCAAAACTTTCATCAAAGCTTGCCGATGTTCTTCAGAATGTATCAACAAGGACAACAATGAGATTTGCGCAGGAGTTTTCTTCAGCTGTTCTAAGACAGAATAATCATGCAGCTTCATCTTTTTCAGGAATTCTTCTGCCTCTTCGTCAGTTACCGGCTTTTTTAGTGTTGCCGGAGTAGTCTTCCTCAATTCTGCAGGGGCAAAACATCTCCCTGAACGGGTCAAACCTTGCGCTTCGTGGACTTCCTCTTTAACTTCTTTTCCTTTGTAGGTTGTCGTGACCGGATCATAATTCCATGGAATAGCTTTGCTATCAGCTATCAGTAACTGTATTGCTGGCTTGATGATGAAAGGATCCACTCGAACACCTGCTACGGTTAAGACGGGTTTGGTTGCTGCCCCTGGTACAACTATTTTTACTCCCTCTGGCCTCATGGGCACTTTGTTCACACTTCCCTTTTCTGCTTCCGACCCCTCTGGTACGTCCTTCTTGCAGATGGGTGACTCATCAAGGCTTGGCCCCTTTTTCATTCCTACCCCACTAGACTTGATCATCATTACGGTCTGAGAGGTTTTCTCCTTTCCCTCTTCTACCCGTACCAACTCGATCATGTTGGTCTCATGATGAGTTGGAAGTGGATTTTGGTTGATGTTGGGCTCCGCTGGAGTCCGGACCTCAATTCGGCGAGTGTCGATGAGTTCCTGGATAGCTGTTTTCAACCTCCAACACTTTTCTGTGTCGTGCCCTGGACATCCTGAGCAATATGCACAATTTATTGAATGATCGAGATTCTTTGGAAGAGGGTTTGGTATCTTAGCCTCGACCGGCTTCAGCAACCCTACTTGCTTCAATCGGTGGAACAAACTGGTGTAAGACTCTCCCAAGGGAGTGAAAGTCTTCGTCCTTGGTGCTCTGTCGTTCTTGAAGGCTTGATTCGGACGAAAACCCGTACCCGTGGGGTTTCTATAGGCTCTTGGGGGTGGGTAATTATTCTGTGGATTTGGCGCACGCCATGGTGCCTGGACGGGAGGTGGGGCATATGATTGGGCGTGATGGACGGTAAAATGGGGATCAGGTGCTGGATAGTAGTGTTGCGGGTGGTTATATGGATTGTGGAAGTAATTTTGGTGGTGGGGCTGTGGCGGATTATACTGGGGTGCGGGGCCTTTGTTTTTGAACCATGCTCCGGAATCGACTGCCGCGACCTCTTTTTTCCTCTTTTTTCCAAGCACTCCTCCGGTGCCACTTTGAATAGCTTGAGTGGTGGCTTTCAACGCTGAATAACTCATGATCTTGTTAGCTTTTAAGCCTTCCTCGATCATAGCCCCCATCTTTATCACCTCAGTGAATGACTTACCCACGGACGTCACCAGATGTCCGAAATAGGTTGGCTCCAGTGTCTGTAAGAAGTAATCCACCATCTCATTCTCTCTCATTGGCGGATCTACCCTTGCTACCTGTTCCCTCCAGCGGAAACCAAATTCTCTGAAACTTTCGGCGGGTTTCTTCTCTATCTTCAGCAGTGATAAGCGATCGGGGATTATTTCAAGATTATACTGGAACTGGCCGATGAATGCTTGAGCCAAGTCATCCCATGTGAACCATCTGGTGGGATCCTGCCTAGTGTACCACTCTAATGCAGACCCCCCCAAGCTCTGACCGAAGTAAGCTATCAGAATCTCATCTCGCCCTCCGGCTCCTCGCATTTTACTACAAAAACCTCGAAGATGGGCTACTAGGTCACCATGCCCTTCGTATAGGTCAAACTTGGGCGTTTTGAACCCGGCTGGCAACTGGACATCTGGGAATGGACACAGATCTTTGTAAGCGACACTGACCTGGTTACCCAAACCATGCATATTCCTGAAGGATTGCTCCAGGCTCTTAACTTTTCGAATAACCTCCTCCTGTTCCAAACTTTTGGGGTGTCTTTCCGGTTCTGCCGGGTTATCCCATTGAGGGGTGTGTGAGTGCGGTTCAGGAGCCCTAAAGGTAGGCTCGGAAGAATAACAATGATTGTCATGGATTTGAAAAACCGGCTCACTGGACGACTTCTGTAAAGTAGCAAGGGGAGGTGCCACAAAGACAGGGGTAACCGGAGGAGGAGTATTTTGTCTAGCTGGTGGAACCTGGGATGCATAAGTGTTTTCCCCTTGATAATATGGATAGATCGGTGCACTTGTCGGGGGTCAATGGGCGGATGCTCTGGAGCTGGTGTAAGAGTAGGAAGGTTTGGTGATGATTGTCGCCTAGCCCAGGCTAGGTGCATCTCTGTCATTTACTGTCTCAACCGGTCCACCTCTTCTTTCATGATTTGTATCTCTATTTTCTCCCCATCGACACTTTTGCCGGAACTAGACATGCTTGCTGGAATTGGACCTTTTGATCTAGAATGGTAATGGTGATCGGCCAGTATACTCTGTCAAGTCAACTGCTAAATTTTTCTGGAAATTGCAACAAACTTGTTAGCTCACTGAATTTAACCGGTATGTTATCGCACGTTGGATGCAATGCACCTAATCAATTAACCATTTCTACATGTATTCCTCGCATGCGTCATTCCAGCTTTTCTTTTTCTTCTTCTCTTATCCTTGAAAACTTTATTATTATTAACCTCCCCATTCTTTTCTTTTATTTTTTAGTGGTGGTCGAATCTTATGTGGATTGCCTACGTATCACGTCCCCGCGTGAATCAGACCGAGCGTAGTTCTAATAACAAAATTGTGGCGAAATTCTGGAATTCTTATATCAAAAACCCTTACGGCTACAAAACATGTCTTACAATAATCAACAAAATAAGAGAAATGCTTGACTCGAGAAAAATAAAATGCCAACCAGCTTGACTCAAAATTTCAAAAATACATTTTTTAATCAAAAGTCTAATGCTCTTAAATTCCTGGGGGCCCGCGAGGCATCGTTCGGCCTTGCCGCGGGCCTTGGTGTGAGATCCCTGTGTAGTCCCCTTAACTCTCTCATGATCTAATGAACATAGTCCATAATTGAAGCAAAAAGGGTGGTGCGGGCTATTTTTTCACAGGCTAAGCACTTCATGGTGACATAATGCCCGATTTCTTCAATTCTATCCTTGATCCTGTCCCTTTCTCTGAGTAGCTATTCTATCCGCTGGTTCTTTGCTCCTAATATATGAACATTGTTGGTGACTTGGTCTAAGAGTCTGTCCACTTGTTCTTGCAGTCGTGCCATCAAATTGTAACAACGGTCGAGGTCTTCTCTGGCATCCCGGGCTTGTTTGAAAACCCGCTCCCTGAGGGTAGCATTCGCTTCCCTTAGATTAGTGATGATCTCAATATAATCTTTTTCCACTCGTTGTAGATGAAGTGCCTGTTTATGTGCCTCCCTTCTCCAGCTAGCACGGATCCTCATCGTCTGGGCCTTCGACTCTTCCAATTCTTTTTGGACATCTGCGACTTGATTTTTTAAACCCTTTATCAATTTTTCGTCTGATCGACTCCTCAACTGTCTGTCAGCATCTATTTGCATTTGCTGGATTTTGAGATTTCAAGAAGTCATTTTCTTGTGCCAACTTCTTTTTATCTCCTTTGCTGGCGGCAGCTTGCATATCCTTTTCAAATTGGAGATCTTGGGTCCGTTGCTCTATCTTGCTAATCTTCGTTCTATAAGTTTCTTCCTTGGCCAACCAGTCCCATTGTTCTTGTGATGCTTCAGCAAACTCCCTGAGGTGGGGCCTTTTTGTAGGTCTTTGGTGCTCCAGTTCTCTGCTATACCATGCAGGGTATTCTGACGATACTTCGCCTCGGGCTCGATCTCGCACCCGAGTGTCTATCTTCAATGTTTGACACTCACTCCAAATCTTCCGGACCAACGCTTCAGGGAACTGTCCTCCCGGTCCAATTTCAACCACATGTGGGCTGAGGTCTTCTTCTTTTGGGATTATTTGGCATCGTCCTAACTGTCTCAATACTCGACATGGCGTGTAGTGCTGGATGTTGTTGAGGCCCATTAGTAATAAATATGATTCCGTGGCCGATGCATATATGACTTTGTCCACGGTTAGCCAACCAAATGTCCATTCTATCTTGCTGGCTGGAATCAAACGCAAGAGTCGTATCCATCCGCTAGTCCCCTCTGGCAAATCATATCCCTCGACCCTTGTAGGGAATTCCTCTATACAGGTTTTCTCCGCTAAACCATACCTCATAAACTGCGGGCGACGGCATAAGTGCTCGATCATCCACATTTGGAGCAGTACATTGCAAGCTTCAAAGAAGAACCCTCCAGCTTTGCAAATAGTGAGTGCACGAGAGATATCTGATATTATCATAGGAGCCAAAGTACTATTGTCTTGTTTCATTAAAGTGTTGACGACCCCTGCCACATGTATGTTGATATTCCCGTCCTTTCTGGGAAATACCAATGAACCTAGGAAAGCTATCATGAAGGCGATGCGTCTATGCTCTTCCCATTTCAACCGGTTTTCTCCACTGCAGATTTTGCTCTTTCTGTTTGTTGAAACCCCCATAATGACCATATTTGTCATATAGAAATGCTAAAGTGCAGAATCCTTCTGATAAATCTGGGTTGTGTACAGTTCTGTGGATTTTCACGGTATCCAAAAACCTATGTACTGTCACGACCCTTGGTGCAATGAGATACTGTTCCCTCATAGGGACTTTTGGTCTTTCGATATATCCGGCCAATTCTTCCAATGTTGGCGTGAGTTCAAAGTCTGAAAAGTGGAACACATTGTGTGCCGGATCCCAGAATGAGATCAGGGCTCGTATGATGTCTCCTCTCGGGGGAATATTTAGTAGCCCCACTAGATCCCCCAGGTACAGCTTAACTGCGTCTTGTCCTTGCTTGCCCAACTCGTTCCACCACATATGCAAACTTAAGGGGACCTTGTTTATGATAGCTTCGGTTGTATTCTGACTCGTGCTCATTCTGCACATTTATTAAGGTAGTTTTTAGACGAAAGAAAAATCTTGATTTGACCCAAACAAAAAAATTATCTTTTTAAATAAAAAAAAACAGAACGGGCTGGCTTTTTTTTTTTTCAAAAAATGCAAACTTTCAACACCCCACAGGAATTTACCGGTCAAAATATTAAGACTGATGAAAAGGTGGTCATTGAGGCAAAGTTAAACATCCTGGCATTCCGTCATTATTTCTTCTTTCATAAAAAAATAAAAAAATAAAACTTATTTTGAAAAGATAGGGAGGTTGGACATGTTAAAGGTTGCCTACGTATCTCACATCCGGTGAGAATCAATCCAGCGTAGTTCGATCAATTGACGAACTATTTAAAAACAACACTATCTTGTTCTTTCAAGGGTGAATTCGTAATAAGACAGTCTTTTCTACAAAACCCTTTTTTTCAAAAAATGAATTTTTTTTTAATTATTTACAACTTCTTTTCTTCTCCTTTTATTATATCTTTTGACGTTTAAAAGTTGGTCAGCATGCGGGCCCAGGACAAATAAATGCAACATGCAAAATGCTCATACGAGGTCATAATATATCTGGTCACCTGTCTTAGATGGACCCAACCCCTGTGTTGAGTACCCTAAGTCAAAACATGATGCAAATAATCGTCCTAATTTAGGCTCAATATCCTGATTTTTTTTTTATTTTTTTTGGTGATACTAGACTGTGTACCCGAGCAGACAACTCGGATCGAGGAGGGGGCTACGTACCGGAGACCCGCAGGATCGTCCGGCTTTGTAACTTATCCTGCCTCTTTTTCTTATTTTTGATATTGACACTAACAGAAAGGGGAGTCTCAACCAGTAAGCACATCACCGGAGGTAAGAAGAGAAGGATTTTCGGCACAATTTATATAGACAGTTCACGTAATATCAAAGCGGTAAACATGTAGCACATTAATCAAAACATATAATGAAATCAGATATAAGCAAAAACAGCAACTTTTTAACTGAGCTCGAATTCTTAGACCCTGAACCGAAGTTCTGGGTCGATCGTCCCCAACAGAGTCGCCAGAGCTGTCACACCTCCTTTTTCCGCACATAAGGTAATGTACCACTATTTAATATTACACCCCGAAAGGGATATAATAATAATCAGTGAAGGAGTTTTCCACTTAAAGGACAGTCGGAATGGGATCAATTTATTTAATTTTTCAGAGTCGCCACTTGGAAAAATAATGGTGTCCCAAGTCACCGGTTAATCCCGAACCGAGGAAATTTATGACTCTGTATTACAATCTGCGAAACTAGAAACCTGGAAAAGGAATTCTGTTAACTCGGGAGAAGGTGTTAGGCACTTCCGGATTCCGTGGTTTTAGCACGGTCGCTCAACCGCAATTGTTTTTGCTTTTATCTAATTTCTTTATATATTAATTATGTGCTTTTATGTTTATCTTTTCGATTTTAGAAGAATTGCGACGTCACGAAAACACGTTTCGAGTCACACCGCAACCACTACGCCTGTGACTCTCATGTATTTCAGTTTCGCCGAGAGTAAGATTTGGGTCACATAAATGCACACCCGTGTTTAGGAAAGTATTTTATTAAAGTAGTGCCTAAAGATTCTCCGTCTTTATTAACTTTGGGAAAGACCGCGAAATTTACTAGACGGTCCTACCAAATCTACATGTTTTACAACAATTATTTGAGGGCCCCGCAATTGTGTATTTTTGTTTGGAGAGGCTCATCTCATTATTATTTAAAGGTCAATCCTAAAGCTATTATAATTTTTATTTGCCTCTTAAAAATAAAAGAAGAGTCCTAATTAATTTATAAGTCCAATGTATTGTTAAGCTAAAAATTGGATTCAAATTCAATGATTTGCACAAAGAGTAGTCTCCTTGCTGGTGATTGTCGCGTGAAGTGTAGCCTTCATAGGGCCCAATTGACCAAAGCTATACTATACATCGGCAGGTCCAATTCAAATTAAACGTAATTCATCAAAAATATTCTGAAATTCATTAATCCTATAGTTATTGTATTTGGGAAATTATTCCTATAGTCATCGTATCAAAACAGGACCAATTGACCTCTGTTATTACTATGAAACAATCCAATGCTTCAAACGCCTATAACTAAGGAAAACAATATTGTTATTATAGCAAACGAGATATTGATCTATTAAAACTTTGGTTTTTATGTTCAAATGAGGCAGCCTGGTTACACGATTTTTACTGACCATTACACATGAACATGAACTATATGAGATTATCTTCAAAATTCTGGAAATGACATAAAGTACTCAATATTTACACTAAAAGTCTAGATGTGAAATAACATACTGCAACAAATATACTTTTGGATTTACTTTGTTCTATACTTATTGAAACAAATGGAACTATACTATGCTAAACACAAGTCAATTCAAATTGAAATAATCGGCTCACTATGAGACTTTAGTACTTCTAGGAGTATAACTAACCCCTGTTATTCTCCCTTTTCCCACTTTTTAGTTGTCTAAGTATAGTTTCAACTATTTAAAACTCTAAAGTGCAGAAAAATGGTAGAAAATCCTGCTGTCCAGCAAGTCCTAGTACTTTTCCCATGTGCATTGCATATTAAACTAGGACTAATTCCTGGCCTTCACTACTTTGTGTCACTGATATGGTATAATTCAACTCAAAACATGCCCTAATGATTCACATGTACTCAAAGTGGCATTCCACTAATTCTAAAGTTCTTTAATTCAGCTTAAGTCTCTAACAGCTATATACAATTCAAACAGCTAACTCAGAGTCCAAAATCAACCAACAAAAATGAACACAAAGAATCATCAAATCAACTTTATTCCAACAGCAATGAGCCACTGCCCGGGATTTCAAATAATGACTTTGCGAATTCAAACGACGACATTCGTTAAATCGATCACAACATGTATAATCGATAACAAACAAATCGATCAGTCGGTGATTCAAACAGATTTCGGCCAATGCTGGAAAAATACGAAGCTAGCTATTCGACGACGCTAATCGAATCAAATAATCGTCTTATAACACACACAATTAACAATAACAGAGAAATTTGACCAAATAAAAGGTCATTTAAGAAAGATGAAACAGAATTAAAAACGAAAAAGATAAAAAAAAAAATGACAACATTAATAAAATCAACACTCAATTAATACAAAGAATATAGGGTAGAAGAAATAAATTCCTCGAAAGAAAAATCAGAATCGGACAGATTGCAACCATTTGGACTCGAAAATTGCAATTTTTTGAAGTCGAACGGACTTTAATTGAGATGTTCTCAAACGAAAACATCTTAATTAAAGTCTATTACACTTCAATTTTTTTTTTAATTTTGGACAGAATCTCTAATTTTGAATTTAGGGTTCATGAGGGTCGATTTGGGGTTCGGGGCTTTTGGGTTGGATTCGAACCAAACTGAGGGTGGTTTGAGGGTGATGGAGGCCAAGGGAGTGTTTGGTATGAATTTGGGATTGGTTGGTGTAAGTTTAAAATTCCGACGAACTTCGATCTGATATTCGAAGAGTTCGGGAATGATTCGAGACAAGTGGTTAAGGGATTCGTGTAGAGGGGGTCTTGGGGAATTTGGGGTGTAATTTTGGGGCGGTTTGGACCACCGGAACCGCCGTGAGGCGATTTCCGGTGGGGCGGGATACGGTGGGTGGCGGCGGCGTCTGTGAAGAAATGGGAGATGAGGTGTTTGGATTAGGGTTTGGGGGGTTTTGGTATAATTAAATTTGGGATTTAATCTTGGCCGTTGGATCACCAAAATCCAACGGCTCATATTTAAACGAATTACGGGCGGATCCGGGCGGGTTTCCAGACGGGTATGGGGTGCTTTTGGGCCTCATTTTGTATTCAATTTCTAGGCCCAAATGTGATTTTACTCTTTGTTTTGTTTCTCTTTTTCTTTTCTTTTAATTTAATTTCTTAAATCATTTCAAACTAAATTTTAAAATCTCAAATTACATTATAAAACAAATTTAACTTATCAAAAGTATTAATTAACCTCCCATAACAATTAAACACACATAATTAAATACCAAAAAATAAAAATAAAAATCACACAATTGGACAACAAATGGTAAAATGCATAAAAATACATTATTTTTTGTGAATTTTCATTTTCATAAAAATAAAATTAACCAACTTCAATTGCAAACTTGAATTTTATATACAAATTTAACAATTGTTTTTTTGTATTTTATATTAATTTAAATAAATAGAAATGCGCACACAAAAATACAAATAATAAAAGAAAAATAACACAAAAATCAACAAAAATCACGCTCAACACAAACTATTTTATTTGCATTTGTGGGAGTAATTCGCATGTAGGGCAAAAATCACGTGCGCACAATATTCACACTGTTATATTTATTTCCAAACAGTTGTATTTAGAAGTTATAGCGAACTCTATAAAACTTATGACTTGTACTATTGGATTTTGGGAATTATAATTATATAGAGATTTCTGCTTCGTAACTGTTATATTTTCTTTATACCTAGCCTCTAAGAGTATGTACCATTACGAAATCCAATGGAGAAAAATTGGGTCGTGGTAGAGATAAACTTATCTCAAGTTTAGTCGGAAATTAATTATATCTTATCGGTTGTACCATCTAAGCCCTAATTGAGCTGGTCTAAGTTCTCAAAAATAACAAAATAAAACTGATTATGGTACTAAATTCGTACAAAATACTAGTATTTGTTTGGAAATAAAGCTGATGAAACAGGATATAAGAAAAAAGGCGGTAGGGAGAAGGAATCATATTCCGAGAAGAAAATGCCAAAAAGAAGGGGATGGCAAAAACAGAAGGTAAGAGGGAAAATCTACATGATGTCGAGATTGTCTACCTATAATTGGCAAAACCCAATCAAGAAAGCCCAGTCGTCTGGTCCAGAGACAAACAGCAAACACACAGATCGCGTGTGTACTAATCTCTGCCGCGGAAAACGACTAGAGATGAAAGGAGTGCAACAGTCAAACATAGAACGGGTACAGTCTTAATAGGGGCCGGGGCATTCGTATGCATCTGCTTGCGGTTCCGATAGCTACAGCTGATGGGATGACGCCGCGCGCATGCCTCTGAGGATCCCCAACAAATCTCCGACCGTTTTGACTAACACTCTGACCTGATTGTCTCTTATCTTCCTCACACTCTTCCTACACCTATCGATCGAGTGTGTTTTCCCTCTTTGTCCTTTCATTCTCTGCCCTTTGATCTCCTAGGATTTGGAATATTGCTATGTGGCGTTACACATAGCTTAAAAAGTGTAATTCTTGCAACTTATTAATTGAGCAGGATCTAGAATTTCTAGCTTATCATTTCTAGATCACGATCTTTTTGCTTTTTGGGTTTAGATAGATTTTTTATACATATAAAATTTATTTTTTAAAACAAAAACAACAATAACTATCTAGTATAATCCCACAAGATGTGATCTGGGGAGACTAATACGTACGCAGGCCTTACCCCTACCCGAAAAGGCAAAGAGGTTATTTCCAAATCGACCCTCAGCTCAAGAAAAGGGGAATAAAAACAAAGCAAAAACAGGAGAGTATTAGTAACTCTATGAAAAATCACATAGACAATTATCAAAACATAAATCATAAACCATAAATAAAATGGCATGCAGTAATCTCAAAACATAAACCAAAGCATAAATCAACTAGTGAGAGTCCTACAAAACCCCCACACCACGAAAGAAGTGTGAACTAATATACAAGGGGCTCATATCCGACAACCTTGATACTAGGTCTCCAAACTCTCCTATCAAGGGCCATGTCCTCAGAAATCCGCATTCTAGCCATATCCTGCCTGATCACCTCTTCCCAATACCTCTTGGGCCTCCCTCTGCCTCAACTTGCGCCACTCACCGCCGCTCACAACTCCTCACTAGGGCATCGGGGTTCCTCCTCCGCTCATGCCCGAACCACCTAAGCCTCGCTTCTCGCATCTTCTTATCCACCGGGGCCACTCCCACCTTTTCCCGAATAATTTCATTCCTAACCCTATCCAACCTGGTGAGCACGCACATCCACCTGAGCATCCTCATCTCCGCAACCTTCACTCTCTGAACATGAGAGTTCTTAACCGGCCAACACTCCGCCCCATACAACATGACAGGTCTAATCACAACTCTATAAAACTTCCCCTTGAGTTTCCGTGGCACTTTTTTGTCACACAAGACACCCCTGACGCGAGTCTCCATTTCGTCCACCCCGCCCATATGCGGTGGGTAACATCCCCGTCGATCTCTCCGTCCCCCTGAATCACCGACCCAAGATATCGGAAATTGTCCCTCTTAGCGATGGCCCGAGAACCAAGCTTCACATCCCTACCCACCTTGCTCGGCTCGGCGCTAAACTTGCACTCCAGGTATTCGGTCTTAGATTTGCTTAGTTTGAAACCCTTAGACTCGAGAGTCTGTCTCCAGACCTCCAACCTCTCGTTAACACCTACCATTGTCTCGTCTATCAAGACAATGTCATCTGCAAATAGCATACACCATGGCACATCCCCTTGAATATGGCGTGTCAGAGCATCCATCACCAAGGCAAATAAGAGCGGGCTAAGCGCAAATCCTTGATGAAGCCCCATAACTACCGGAAAATAGTCTGAGTCGCCACCTACCGTCCTAACCTTAGTTTTAGCACCATCGTACATGTCCTTGATCACTCTGATGTAGGCTTCCGACACACTCTTCGCCTCCGTGCACAAATACCAAATTTAAGACAAAACTATTGAGTTTTATAGAATCCATGACTACAATAACTCTTTTCTCTGCAATTACTATACGTGAGTGTTTTAATGGGTACTCTCTGAATAACGCCATCTTAATTGGTTGTCATGTACATAAAAGAGTGTCATTAAGAGTAAAATCAAAATATAAAAATTAAAGCATTTCATTATACAAAAAGGTGCTATCATTTTTTTGAACAGAGTAAACATGGAAAAAGTGTGATATAAAATTAATGGAGGAATATATATGCAAAAAGTTTAATTAGGTTAACGCATTGAAGTTTAATATTCCAATTTAACCTTTAAAGAAAACAAGAATCCTTTTTGACCCAAAAGCTTTTGGTTGCTCTATGAGTTAGGGACAATCAAAGATTATAAAAGAGTAAATCGGAATCAATGGTAATAGACTCAAGGATAGATCTATAATCCGTATGTTGTTTGCTCTGGTGAGATTGTAATGAAACTTATTGGAATATCAAAACTGATCAACAATAGAGAGATGATATAGAGAGAGAATGATAGTCAGAAGTTGTATTATTAATGAAAATAATATTTGTCTTACAAATGAGGGAGGCCTTTCTTTATATAGAAGGAAGGCCCCCTCGCCAGAATGTCACTTTATTCTAAAACTATTGTCGTTACAAGAATATAAATGGGCGGAGGGGACGGAACGCCGTACGGGCGAGTTTGTCAGTGCGCCTTTATAGTTAGGGGTGTACTCCTTTCCGTCGTATGGGCGTGAAGGAAGGTATATTTGACTTTAGTGGCTGTGGAGGAAGGCATGCTCGACTTACATCAATCGTGTCCGATTCGACCCCATACAGTAAGTCCATCCGCCTGTTGGAGATGTATTCGACATATATATGCAATGGGCGGAAAAGATCGACCCGTCGCGGATCTATACACGTATGAATACGTGGCATGTTCTTTGAACCGTCGTTTGCTGACGACATGCGTCATGATTACAACTGCTACCGAGGCAGGCCAGAAGGCGATTTGACGTTTCGGTTTCCCGCCTCCTTTTCTGACACTAACCTCTTCGAATCTCGTGTACTGGCCTGCTATAAATAGAGAGGGATTTCAAGTTTTTCCATTCTTCGGATCCCTACAAAAAGTTCCTTGCACTTAATTCATTTTTTATAGTGATATTTTATCAGTTTTTCATTCTTTCGGAGCTTGTTAGCATACTCTAAATTTGATAAAAAGGATGAAAATGCCCAAAGGTAGTCGTCGCCGTGGGACAAATGAGGATGAGGCCACTTCGAGGGTCCCTCTGCCCTCGGAAGGTGGGAAGAAGTCCCGCAAACCCCTTGTTCCTCTTTCTGTAGACAACCTGCTCCCTCGCGAACTATACGTTTGAAGGGATTTTCCTACGAAAGGAGCTGCCCCGGCATTGGAGAGGTCCAAATTCACTAAATCTCTTTTGGATGAACTCCGTGTTTCTTGTCAGATTCCGGAGATGGTGGTCATGCAAACGGCCTAAGGGGACTTTGCTAATGTACACATAACAGGGTTCTGTGCTTTCTATAAATACCCCTTCATAATAGGGTGTGGCCTCCCTATTTATCCGTTGGCGGAAGAATTGTGCTGATTTTACAATGTATGCCCGGCCCAGCTTACCCCTTACACGTGGAAAATATGTCATATCCTAACGACTTATACCGAGAGGGCCGGATTAGACGTCACGGTATATCAACTGCTACAACTATTCAGTCCCTGGTTTATGAGGGGGACGATGTTTCAGTTGAAAAACCGTGGGACGAAGGGCTTGGTTGTCGAGATGGACGACAAGCCTAATCGCCAATTCTGGCTGAAATTTTTCTTCGTCCAAACCTCGGATATGGTGTCGGACCCTACTGGATTCCCTGAGGCATGGAACACCGAGCGTAAGTGTTATCCCTCGTGCTTAGTAATTTTACGCTTGCTCAACTCTTCGTCACCTTGTTATATTTTGTATCTGCAACAAGGGTGTGCACGCCCCAATATGTGTCGGGTATTAGATCATGGGTGGGTTGGTTGATCCCTCCGCAGAGGAGTGTAGAACGTGGGTCGCATTTACCACAAGATATGGTCTTCCAGGTATTGTACTAGTTTTAGGTTTGGCGACCACATATTTTATTAGACGTCGTGTTTTCCGATGCATCTTTTTTTTTATAAATGTGTCGGCAGCGCAGAGTGCACCGCGGAGGAGGAGACGTCAAGTTGCCGCTTCCTCGTCGGCAGATTCCTGCTTTGAACACATAGTTCATTTGAGCGAGATCACTCATGAGGCCGCTCGTCCTGAGGGCGACCAAGCAGATATGGAAGCATCTAGTGCGGATGTTTCCGATGCCATTCATTCCGAAGGCGAGGCCGTGATTCGGGAGCCTACTTTCGAGGACATCCCCAGGACTTCTCATCCCGTGGTTTAGTCAGTGAATGAACTGACATTTAGAGAGGGCCCCTCACCTCCATCTCCTTTTGTTGAAGATGATGCTTTTGAGGATGATGAGCTGCTGGAGCGAAAGAGGCGCCGACTACTCCTTGGTAAAGGCGTGGTCGTGGAACAAAGGAAGGCGATCACTCGCCGTCCTGAGTCGAGGCCAGTCTTTATGGGCAATGCCATTCAACCGGAGAGGGCGACCCTCTTGAGAGAAGTTGTGGGCGATACCGTTTCTCCTCATGTTAAGTATGATAGCACGCTGGTTGTTGCCGGGCTGGCTGCTGATAAGGAAAGGACTACACCCGAATAGGCTCCTACTTTCGTGGACGTGCCGCGAGAAAACTATGCCCAGGTGGATATGTCAACGATAGGACCTACCCGTCGGCTTGTGATTCCTACGGGATACAACCTATTGCTGGACAGCGAGCAGGCTGCAATGGACATGTCTTTGTTATGCGGTGCTGCTGAGACAGAGTCTTTGAAGGTCGTAAGCGACAGGGATTTATCTCATCGAGTCGCTGGCACTGCCTTGCAGGTAAGACTTTGTTATTGTTTTTCGTTGTTCTATCATGAGCCTTGAGGCGCTGTGTCTTTTTGAATTATGTCTCTTCTTTGTATTTTTCTCAGACCCTTTTCATAGAGGTGGAGCGAGGCCGGTGGGAGCGGAAGAGGAGTGTCGCCCTTAGGAAGGCGACGAAGAAATACAGGGAGGTCCGCGGTAAGCACAAGACACTGGCGAACCTTTACACCCAGGACCCTCAGTTTCAAGTTTTCTGTGAGGGATTGGAGTAGGCGGAGGATCAACTACGGAAGCGTACGGCCCAGCTGGAAAAGGTGGATGCAGACCTGGTGGCCGTTGTGGCTCGAAACACAGAATTGGAGAGTCTCCTTCAACAGTAGGAGGGGGAGTTGAAACTGGGTCGTGTGGCGATGGCGGAGGTAGCGAAGTTATGTGCTAGGGTTGATGCCCTAACTGCCAAGCTCGGGACTACGACGGCCGAGGTGGTCGCTCCTCAGCAGGCAGAGGTTGTTGTTCCTGTTGACGGTGTGTCCCCGAAGCTCACGATATGTGGGTGTATGATGAGGCGAGGCGGACTGTATTCGAGGAGCTGCTGGTCGTTGGTAGAGCCAGTGAGGCTTAAAAATCAGCGTCACCTTGTTAGGGTTGCGCGTGAAGCTTGTGGGTATAACCCTGACTCTCCTGACCTAGTGGGTTGTACCTTTGCGGATGTAAACCAGTTGGGCACGGTGTCCTGGATTTCTTTGGCGTTCCAGGCCGAGGGCGTCAGGGACCGTATTGACGGTACGGCCGATGCGACGAAAGATGGCACGGGCCAGGGTAGTTAGATAAAACTTCTTCTCTTTTTTTTGTAGTCGGAGAGATGTTATAAATTTGTAATCAGTGAATGATTTATAATGATTACGTGGGAATTGTTGTGTTTTCATGTCTTCTTTCGCAATTTTCATTTTGCTTATGGCGTCTCCTTTTATTGAGTTAATTTGTCGTAGTTAGGTTGGATTGACTCCGGTCACAGTTGCTTGTGTGTTTTATGCAGATATTATTTTCCCTTTGGCTGTTTACGCGTTCAGAAGTGGTTGTGGCCCTCCGTGTTTGTGGGCGGTCGTAGCATTTTGTTTGTTGGAGAGGATCGTAGTCTAATTATACGTCGTTAGGGCCTTAGGTTTTTGCATTTATGGGTGGCCGTGGCCTTTTGTTTATCGGAGACGATCATAGTCTTCTCATACGCTGTTAGGGCCTTAGCCTTTTGCGTTTATGGGTGGCCTTGGCCTTTTGTTTATCGAGGTCAACCGTAGTCTTTGCGTACGCTGTTAAGGCCTTAGCCTTTTGCGTTTATGGGTGGCCTTGGCCTTTTGTTTATCGAGGTTGACCGTAGTCTTCTCATATGTTGTTAGGGCCTTAGCCTTTTGCGTTTATGGGTGGACTTGGCCTTTTGTTTATCGGGGTCAACCGTAGTCATTCCTTACGCCGTTAGGGCCTTAGCCTTTTGCGTTTATGGGTGGCCGTGGCCTTTTGTTTATCGGAGACAATCGTAGTCTTCTCATACGCTGTTAGGGACTTAGCCTTTCATACATTGGAGATGGACGTAGCCTTTCATACATTGGAGATGGTCGTAGCCTTTCATACATTGGAGGTGTCCGTAGCCTTTCATATATTGGAGATGGCCGTAGCCTTTCATATATTGGGGGTGGCCGAAGCCTTTCATATATTAGAGGTGGCTGTAGCCCTAGTCCCTGTGATATTCCATTCGTGCCGATCATTGGTACACTTGGTATATCAGATTTAAACTTCTAAGCACTCCCGAGCGTCTCCTTCGTCGCCTCATTAAAAACCTCTCCGAGAAAACCC
This sequence comes from Nicotiana noctiflora, assembly GCA_032618575.1. Lineage (NCBI taxonomy): Eukaryota > Viridiplantae > Streptophyta > Magnoliopsida > Solanales > Solanaceae > Nicotiana > Nicotiana noctiflora. The sequence goes on along the minus strand of JASVEL010011568.1, from coordinate 24,682 downwards.
AATTGGGACAAAACTCGGATGAGGGAAAAGAGTACGACTTGGGGGATACTCTTTCTAAAAATGCAATGCTTGAGGTGGGAGATGTTCCAGTTATTTTGGAGCGTCTTCTTGTTCATGATCTCTAGCCGGAAGGAACCTTTGTCTGCTGCTGCGGTGATTTTGTAGGGTCCGTCCCAATTGGTGCCCAACTTTCTTTCGTTATGGTTTTTGGATGCTAGTGTCTTGGCTTTTAGCACATAGTCGCCTACTTTGAGTGGTCGGATTTTTGCTCTCTTGTTGTAGTATCTTTCGATCTGCTATTTTTGGGCCACTAGCCTGATGTGGGCCATTTCCCTTCTTTCTTCGGCTTCATCAAGGTCCTGTAGTCGATTTGTGTCGTTCTCCTCTCCGCTTATGTGTGAGTACCTTAGACTTGGTTCACCAACTTCGACCGGTATGATAGCATCAATTCCGTAGACTAGTGAGTAAGGAGTTTCTCTTGTGGAGGATTTAGGGGTAGTTCTATGCGCCCATAGTACTTCTTGCAATAACTCAGGCCGTAGTCCTTTAGCGTCTTCAAGTTTCTTTTTCAAAACATTTAGTATGGTTTTGTTGGATGACTCCGCTTGGCCGTTGGCGGCAGGATTGATATGGAGTTGAAAGTATTCTTTTGATACGCTATTTGTCGAAGAAATCGGTTGTTTTTTGCCCTATGAACTGTCGTCCGTTGTCACATGTTATTTCTTTGGGGATGCCGAAGCGACATATAATACTATTCTAGATGAAGGCGATGATCTCTTGCTCGCGAATCTGGGCATAGGCACTTGCTTCCACCCACTTGGTGAAATAGTCAGTCAAAACTAATAAACAACGTACTTTTCCTCGTCCGACAGGTAGCGGCCCAACTATGTCCATTCCCCATTTGATGAAGGGCCATGGTGAAGTGACCGAATGGAGGGGTTCCCTTGGTTGATGTATCAAAGGGGCAAACTTTTGGCATTTCTCACACTGGCGAACGTATTCTGTCGTGTCTTTTTTCATAGTGGGCCAGTAGTACCCAGCCCGTACTAGATATCGCACGAGTGCTCGGTTGCCTGTATGAGCGCCGTAATGACCTTCGTGAACCTCCTCTAATAGCGGCGTTGTTTGGTTGGGACCTAGGCACTTAGCTAGGGGTCCTCCAAAAGTCCTCTTGTAGAGGTCGTTGTTTATCATACAGTACCTTGCTGCCTGCATGTGAAACTGTTTTGCTTCCTTTTTGTCGGGTGGCAGATTTCCATCCTGCAGATATGATACAAATTGGTTGCGCCAGTCCCAAGTTAAGTGCAGGGAGAGTACCTCGATATGGTCGATCGTTGAGTGAATGAGGGTGCCGGTGCTTTCTTTATTCAGCTTGGCGGTAGCAGCAGCCAGTTTAGCCAGTCCGTCTGCTTCGGCGTTATGCGCTCTAGGAACCTGTTCGAAGCGGCATTCGTCGAGCTGTGCCATTAGCTTGTGGATTTCTGCTTGGTATTTCTGTAGCCTTTGTTGGTTGACCTGGTAAGTCCTAGTGACTTGATTTACCACGAGTTGTGAATCGCAGTGTAGGACAAGTCGGCGAGCTCTGTACCTGATGGCTAATTTTATACCTGCAATGACGGCTTTATATTACGCTTCGTTGTTAGTCATCTCGGGACATCGCATGGACTGGAGAATGATTTCGCCCGTAGGGACTTCAAGGACGAGTCCTAGTCCAGATCCCGAGGCGTTTACGGCCCCATCGGTTTGGAGGGTCCATGGGTCGGTGTTCGAAGCGACCTGTAGGGCTTCCTTTTCTACCTCTGGCAATATTTTGACACTAAAATCGGCCACAAAGTCGGCGAGGACTTGTGATGTGATGGCGGTCCTGGGAATATAGGTGATATCATGCTCGCTGAGCTCTATGGCCCATCAAGCAAGCCGGCCCAATAGTTCGGGCTTGTGCAAGATGCTTCTCAGAGGGAAAGTGGTCACTATTTTGATAGGATGGCATTGGAAATAGGGTCTCAGCTTTCTAGAAGTCGTGACCAGTGCCAAAGCCAATTTCTAGAGGTGTGGGTATCGAGTTTCGGCATCCACTAAGGTTTTGCTAATGTAATAGATAGGTGATTGCGTACCTTTTTCTTCACGGACCAGTACCGCACTGACCGCGACTTCCGATACGGCTAGGTACGTCAATAGAGGCTCACCTGGTTTCGCTTTTGACAACAGGGGTGGCGATGATAGGTATGTTTTTAGCCCTTGCAGGTCTTTGACGAATTCGTCATTCCAGTAGAATCCGTTATCTTTTCTAAGAACACTGAAGAATTTGTGGAATCTGTCCGAGGACTGGGATATGAAGCGGGAGAGGGCGGCTATCCGACTTTCAATTTCTGGACCTGTTTCTTGCTGTTGAGTGTTTTGGGTATTGAGGTTATTGCCTTGATTTGATCAGGATTGACTTCGATCCCCCTTTGGGATGAGAAACCCTAGAAACTTTCCTGACGCCACGCCGAAGGCGCATTTCTCGGGATTAAGTTTCATCCCCATACATTTTCAGTATTTCGACTCGCAGGTGGTCGATGTGATCTTCCTTTCTAGCGGACTTCACTAGCATGTCGTCGATGTAAACCTCCATGGTTTTCCGAGTTGCTCCTTGAACATTTTAGTGACCAGTCTTTGGTATGTGGCCCCTGCGTTCTTGAGCCCGAAGGGCATCACCTTGTAACAGTAGGTACCCTAGTGTGGGATGAACGTGGTTTTCTCTTGATCTTCCTCGGCCATTTAAGATTTGGTATAACCGGAGTACGCGTCCAAGAAGCTTAGTAGTTCATGCCCGGCGATGGCATCGATCAGTTGATCGATGTGAGGGAGAGGGAAGGAATTCTTAGGGTAGGCCTTGTTCAGGTCGGTGAAGTCCACACACATTCTCCATTTTCCGTTCTTCTTTTTGACCATTACCACATTGGCGACCCATTGTGGATATTTTGACTCCTTGATAGAGCCGTTGGTGAGCATTTTATCTACTTCCTCGCGGACTGCCTCGTTGATTGTGGCATTGAACTTTCTCCTGATTTGTCTTACTGACGGATGCAGATCGACGTTGAGCTTGTAGGTGGCGATGTCTGGCGAGATTCCTAGCGTGTCTGTATGGGAAAAAGCAAATATGTATGCATGGTTAGTCAAAAATTCATGGTACTTACTCGGGTCGGTGAGCCCGTGGTCGATGTATGCTTTCCTTTTGGGGTTGTGATGATCCAGATGAACTTGGTCGAGGTCTTTGATTGTGGTCTCCGACACAGCTGATTGCTATGCCTCTGCACATGCCTCGGTCAGTTGTCGGGTATGGACGGAGTCTTGTATTATCTTATAACATTCTTGCGATGTGAGCGGTTCTCCCTTGATATTGAATATTCCCCATGCAGTAGGGAACTTAACCACTTGGTATAAGCTTGAGGGGACCGCTCATATGGCATGTATCCACGGGCGCCCGATGATGACATTGTATGTCGTCTCTTGGTTCATCACGTGGAAGGTGGTTTCCAAGGTGACTCCCCCCGCGAGGAGAGGTAGAGTCACTTATCCTGACATGTGTTCCATTACATTGTTAAAACCAGTTAGAATTATACAACGGGGGGTTATCCTGTCCTCGAGTCCCATCTGCGATAGGACTCTCGAATGGATGATCATCGATCATTACTCTCCTAACGTCCGTATCAATAATACATAAAGTGATAGCTAAAGCATCATAATGGGGAAAACACAAACCGTTGGCGTTAGACTTATCGAAGGTGATACTTCCTTCGAGGTCATCGTACCATTCATGGGATATGGTCATCTTCAGTCTGTGTGTGTTTGAGAATTTGACATGGTTGATAGCGACGTCAGTCCCATCTCCGACGATCATGTTTAACGTACGCATCGGGGAGGGTGGCTTCGGTGGTCCACGGGACTGCTCTCGCCCGCGCACGAAATTGGCCTTCCCCTTGTCGCTGAGCAGCTCCTTTAGGTATCCTTCGATTAGCATCCTGATGACTTCCTGTCGCAGACCTATGCAGTCTTCGATCCTGTGCCCTCGTTCTTGGTGGAATTCACACAGAATGTTTGATTTTCTTGTGGCAGGGTTCAATTTCATTTTTTGAGGCCATTGCACCTTGGTGCCGAGATTTTCCGGTACGTACATAATCTCTGAAGGAGAAACACAAAAGTTATATGATAAAAGTAAAGGGGGTGTACCTCGTTCGTTTCTGAGTAGGGCGAGATGGCGTGTTGTGCGTCTGCATGACGAGGGGGCGGAATAGGAGACCTTATGTAAGGCTGATGTCGTTCTTTATTAGGCCAAGGGGGGAGCTCGACATCCCTCGTGTCGTCGATCTCTCCTTGTGTCTGGGTGTATGGCTGTTAGTCGTCAGGTTGGTCCATTGAGTTCCTCTTCGTCTACTCGTACCTCGATGCAGTAGGCATTATGGATCTCATCCCAAGTTGTGGGGGGATACTTCATGAGCCATCTTAGTAGTTTCTTGGTTGCTCTGGAGCCGTCCCTGTTGAGTATATTCTGGAAAGCTGCTAGCGCCATGCCCCCGATATGTTTGGTAGGCTCACCCTTACCATGTTGAATCTGGTAAGGATGTCCCTGAGGCCTTCGCCCGGGGTTTGTCTGACGGCGAAGATGTAGTTTACCCGTGCTTCTGCCTTCTTAGTGCCAGCGTGTGCAGTGACAAACTTATCTGCCATTTCTTTGAAGGTTGCGATTGCTTAGGCAAGCTGTTGGGAGTTCCATGTCAGGGCTCCTCCGGTCATCGTCTCGCCGAACTTCTTCAGCAGCACAGACGGTACCTTTTCCTTAGACAGGTCATTACCTTTCACGGCGTATAATAGATGAGATGATCTTCTGGGTTGGTGGTCTCATCGTATACCCTCAGATAAAGAGGCATCTTGAAAGTTTTCGGGGTGGTGTAGGGGGCGGCTTCCTTAGAGTAGGGTTGCTCTACGAACCTTCCTACGTCACGTTTAGGTAGTAGTTTGGGCGCTCCGGGGATCTTGTCGACCCTATCCTGATGTTCCTTCATTTGGTCGCGGAGGGCCTGGTTTTTTCTCTCCATTTCTTCCATCTTTCTCAAAATGGACGCTAACGTATCGTCATGCATTTGCGTTTCGGCGGGTATGTTGTTTTTTTGTGTTTCCTCTTGCTCGTCTGTTATGGCAGTTATACTTATTTTTGGTGCTGCTTTTTCATGACTCCGTGGTGGTTTTTCCACTAGGCCGCTCAGGGAGCTTGTTAGCCATTCTTCAAGTAACTTTTTGACCACTGGGGGTGCTTCATTTGCAGCGAATGTGGAGGTATATTTTTCCTGCAAGGTTGCAAGATTCCCAGAGGGGGAAGGTGAGGCTTCTGCCTTAGGTGTGATATCGGGGGTGGTGTTGACGGCATCGCTACCACCGACCTCGTTCAGGGAACTCAGGAGGTTGGGGGTGACATCCGTTATAGCTTTGGACCGGGTGTCATTTTTGGCCATTTTTAGGTTTTATCTGGTCATCTGATCCTACAAGGAAAGGGGCTAAGATCCTCGTTGAAACATGAATTTGTACGCAAGATACCGAATTGGATCCCTTTCATAGATGGAAATTGATGAATTAAGGAAGCAGTAGCACTCCTTCCCGATGTTTTGCCAGAAGCTCGTTTTCCGACAGAAAGAGAAAACTTCAGCCCCGGACCGAAAGGTGGGCGTCTTGATCTAAACCAGTCTTGTCTACCAAGAATCGATACATCAAGAAGGTAGCATGTCGAACTAGAATGCCCTTAATTGAGGAAGTGAAAACTCTCGAAATCCCCACAGACGACGCCAAATTGTTTGACCCAAAAGCTTTCGGTTGCTCTATAAGTTAGGGACAATCAAAGATTATAAAAGGGTAAATCGGAATCAACGGTAATAGACTCAAGGATAGATCTATAATTCGTATGTTGTTTGCTCTGGTGAGATTGTAATAAAACTTATTGGAATATAAAAACTGATCAACAATAGATATATGAGATAGAGAGAGAATGATAGTCAGAAGTTGTATTATTAATGAAAATAACACTTGTCTTACAAATGAGGTAGGCCTTTCTTTATATAGAAAGAAGGCCCCCTCGCCAGAATGTCACTTTATTCTAAAACTATTGTCGTTACAAGAATATAAATGGGCGGAGGGGACGAAACGCCCATACGGGCGAGTTTGTCAGTGCGTCTTTATAGTTAGGGGCGTACTCCTTTTGTCGTATGGGCGTGAAGGAAGGTATATTTGACTTTAGTGGCATGAAGGAAGGCATGCTCGACTTACATCAATCATGTCCGATTCAACCCCATACAAAACCAATAGCTAATTATAATTTTGTAGGTTGCGGGGCAGGTCGATTGATTGGAAAACCCTATAACAAATCAATTGTATAGTTCAAAATAGAAAAACGTTAAATGAAGTGGTCTGGAATTTGAGGTTCTATTGTGTTATGTGTTTTGTCCATGTAAACTTACAACATTTAACCCTAAACCCTAACTTTTTTTTTTCTAAACCCTAACTTTGGACAAATATGAAGATGGCAGGTAATTGTGAATCATTCTATTATAATCTGTACAAAACCCAAAATTTATCTAACCGACCTATTTTCACCTAGGGTTGCAGGGAAGTCCGGAACGTAAATGATGACTTTTATAATATAAAATATATTTTTAGTGTTATTAAAAAAAGGCACTTTTCTACCTATTTCGCAATATAAACTGCGAATTACATTAACGGACGTTAATGTAATTCGTAGTTCTATACTGTGAAATGCTTAAATTTTTTTTAATTCGTAGTTGTTTACTGCGAAATGAGTATAATGGGCCCAGCTATTTTTTGAACACCTATTTCGCAGTTGTGTACTACGAAATAAGAATTTCGCAGTACATAACTGCGAAATAAGTTCATTTCTGGGCCCACTTTCACTGACATAAAAATAATTCAAATTCATAATTCGCAATATAATACTGCGAATTTCATTGAAAAATTGCACACCGCAAGGTCGGACTTGCCTTATTTATAGGCGCTTCAATTTTATAAAAATTCATTCAACACTTAAACTTCAAACAAACGTTTATTCTCTCTTCTCCTTATCAATCAATTTTTTACAATTTCTGAAGTGCCAAAAATAAGGGGTTCAATGTATTGGGGGGTGAGGTTGTTGTGGGGAATAACTCTGTGAGGTATAGCTCTCCTCCACGGTGTCATGTTAAATTGCCGCTTAATATGGAGTACGATACCTTGGTATCGTTGTTACGTAAAACAATGAGTGAGCGGAGGCGTTCGGTTAGCCTTAAAGTAACCGGAAGATTTTCTTATTCAGTGACTCCGTATGGGTTTGCTTATTATTCTGAGTTTAACCTCGACGATGATGAAAGCCTTAGAGATGTTTTGCGGGTTCCGGACGAATATAGGAAATACATTGTAATAAAATTATTATAAATGTATGTGAAGGTTGAATATCTTAGTAGTAATGAGGGCGTGCGTACCAGCGATAACCCCCAATCATCGGGTGGTTATTTTGGAGCAGTATTAGCCAGACAGATTGGAGATGGAAGATTTTTCCTTGATTTAAACTTGTCACCATAGGCGAATGAGCAGGCATAAAAGAATGTTACTACTTCATATAATCAACAAGACAACCGGTAAACTTAATTTTAGCGAAATTGTTTTCTTCATGTTTTAATTGGATTTGTATTAACAGTCATAATTTTTATAAGGGGTAACGTCCGGATTTGAATTTTACAAGTTATGACCACGCCCCTAGTTGGAATTTGCAAAACTCTGTAGTATTGGACCACAGTGGTCCATCTGGTAGTTATCAGCAACCTGAAAATATCCAGCATGAAACTTCAAGACAATACGATTTGTAAGTAAATTGATATAGGGATATGTACAGAATTTTTCCTAAGTATTGGGTAACTTATATTTTTGTTTGTTTTCTGCAGTGAAAACGAGCTTCTTGAAGCTCTCGGACTAACACAATTACCCATAGATGATGTTTTTACTTGTGACTTGGCAGATGCGCAGAGTCAAGATGATGATAGTGATTATGATAATAATGCGGATAAGTCTGGGTATGAGACACCCTTCCATGAGGAGGGTGATGATGAGGAGGAGGAAGAAAATGTGGAACCTGAGTTGACTAGGGAGCATGTTCCTCGACCTCCCGTTAGACCAAGAGTGTATGAGTCCCACGTGCCTTTTCATGAGAGAAATATTCCCTACCTTGATAATTTTCCAATCATGCCTAACATCGATGCCTTCACAAGGGATGATGATGAATTATGATCAATACAAGGCTATATGTCGTAGGTGGTTGATGGGTTGTCACTGGATGCTGCGCGCCACAAAGAAAAAATCAGGTTTGTGGAAAGTTGATAAATTTATTAGCGAGCATAGATGTGAAATGGACACATTCAATGAGAACCACTTCAACCTGGGTGTTGACTTGATTTCCCTTGTCTTGGTTCTATTTTTGGAAGTGTCCATTAGATTCAAGATTAAAGAGTGTATTACAGCTGTCCACCAGGAGTATGGTTGTACTATAACCAAAAGAAAGGCATATCTCGGTCGCAAACATGCCTTTGAACTAATTTATGGCGACTGTGATAAGTCCTTTTCAAATCTGCCCAGGTAGATGGCTGCACTGCAACACTTTAACCCCAGAACTATTGTTGAATGGAGGCGCGAGCAAAGTCCGGATAGACCGGACAACTATGTATTTTAGTCATTTAAACCAGCAATAGATGGTTTTGTGCATTGTCGTCATGTAATTTCCATAGATGGTACTCATGTCTATGGAAAGTATGATATCGATCTTCTGATTGCAGTTGTTGTAGATGAGAACAGTCAAATATTTCCACTAGCTTTTGCCATTTGTGCCAACGAAAGTGAAGAGATGTGGATACAGTTCTTGAACCACTTGAAGCAACACGTTGTCAAACAACGTTCAGGTATTTGTCTAATATCTGATCGGCATGGTGGTATTTTAAGTTCTGTACGTCACTTGCCTAAATGGCAAGAACCGCATGCATACCACCGTTACTGTGTGAGGCACCTAAAGGCCAATTTCCGAAAGAAATTTCCTGACAAAATGTTGCATGACTTAATGTGGATGGCTGCAACTGAGCACCGACTGTGTAAATTCATGAGGCGCATTGAAGCAATCCGGCAGATAGAACCACGAGCCTATACTTGGTTGATGCAACATGACCCTAAATGTGGACATTGCATGCTGATGGCGGGAGACGATGGGGAGCCCTCACCACAAATGTGTCAGAGTCATTTAATGGCTTGTTGAAGTCTGCCCGTGGACTGCCTGTCACTAGCATGGTCCGCATGACTTTCAAACAGAGTGCAGAGAGGTTTGTTGAAAGGCATGCAGTTGCATCATCATTGTTGGACATGGGTGTTGAATTTATGCCAATACCCACGGCAAGATTTGAAAGGTACATGAGGCGAGCATAGTGGCATTCTTTTCTTCAATACGATCATGAACGGGGTATTTTTGAAGTTAAGACCGCTAATCATGGACACCATGGGAATAATCTACATACGGTGAATGAAAATAGAAGGTTATGTTCACGTGGGAAATGGACCATCAACCACATGTCGTGCCCACATGCATTGAAGCGCTTTTAACAAGTTGGATATGGGGCAACAAACTACATTGATAGGCAGTACAGTGTTGCAGCATACGTAGACACGTATAATAGGAAGTTGCACCCACTAGGTGCTGAGCATTATTGGCCACCGGAGCCTTTTAAGTTGGTATATAACAAGGACTACTTGCGCAAGTTGAAAGTACAAAAGAGAACACGTATACCGAACCAAATGGATGTTGGTGAGTCCGTTTATGCACGTAAATGTAGCATATGCTCCCAAACTGGACATGACCATCGTAAATGTCCTTCAGGTGCTGGGCGTGGTAGGGGTAATACAGTTTCAAGTTCGTCCAATGTAGCCAACTATCAAGCATACCCCTAGTTCTTTATTTTGGTATTATTAGTTGTAATATATGTTTGTACTGTTGTTTGACTCAATATATATATGAAATAAATATATTTTCACAAGCCAGTTACATTTTATTAATGTCAGGGTCATTTAATAAATTATTCGTCACATAATAGTATGTTTTGTGGATTTGACATGTCGTGTTGCAAAACCTGAGAAGTACGTGAAAACTCTATTTTAAGTCTGAAAATTCACTATGTAATTCGCAGTACTATACTGCGATTTTGTTTGAAATCTTGACTATAAATAACAGTTCCATGGCACTTACATTCTTCATTTAACAACAACCAAAGTTTTAGTATAAGAAATGTCTTCACAAAACGTTTATGTCCCAAGGTGTTACTGCGGAGAAAAATGTATTTTGTTCAAATGTTTTTCGGAAGGTGCACGCTATTACTGGGCATGTAAGAACAAGCACGAGCAGTTGCCAGACAAGCCTACATGTGACTTTGAGGTTTGAAAGGATGAACCATGTAAGCAAGACCGCTACAAAGAACGAATTTATGAGCTATTTTGTCTAACTTATAGCCAAGAGGAGCGCGAGCGAAAAATCAATGAAGAACTTGAGGCGTTGAAGGCCAAACTCAATGAGGCACAAGAAGAGAAACAAAGGCTGGAAGAGCAACTCGAGTGGTTGGAGCGAATTGTAGGAAACGATCGTGATTAATTAGTAACTGGGATGTATCTTTAGTTTTCCTGCTTTTGTGGTATGTATATTTAGTTTTCCTTGTTTTCTGTTTGTGTTTTACTTTGAAATAAAATTCATGTTCAAATTACGTTTCTTGTTGAAAATCTCTTAATGTGATGTTGTGCACTTTTAAAAAGTTATGTCCAAGTCCATTGCCATATATTTTGCGGTAGACGTGCATGTCTATGTAATTCGTAGTAAAATACTATGTATATTGTGGGGTTGTCCTTTTATATGAAAAAGCTGGAAATCATGAGTTGTCATGTCTATGTAATTCTTAGTTCAATACTACAAAATGTGAAATGCCATTTCATCTCAAAAGGCTGAAAATCATGTGACATTACGCTTTTCCGTGGATTTGTAATTTTGTATAAAAAGCTGAAAATCATGAATTGTCATGTCTATGTAATTCGTAGTTCAATACTACGTATTGTGAAGTTGTCCTTTCGTCTGAAAAACTAAAAATCATGTGACATTACGCTTTTTCGTGGAGTTATCATTTTGTATAAAAAAGCTGAAAATCCTGAATTGTCATGTCTATGTAATTTGTAGTTCAATACTACGTATTGTGGAGTTGTCCTTTCGTCTGAAAAAGCTGAAAATCATGAGTTGTAAAAAGATTTAATTCGTAGTACAATACTACAAAATGTGAAGTTGTGTTGTCATCTGTATGTAGTTCGTAGTACAATACTACGTATTATGGATTTGTAATTCTTAGTTAATATGACGATTTATGTTATATGTTGCCTATAAATAACAAGAGCGTTCGAGTTATTTTTTGTGGTTAACATCAACCTATAATCAAAATTTTCCTTAAAAGAAAACTGCTATTTAAGAAATGTCTAATTGACCCATTCGTCCCCCAAAGTGCGACTGTGGAAACAAAAGTATGATGTTTGATGATTGGGAAGAAGCTGGACGTAAATACTGGGGGTGTATGAACACGTTTTATAAGCAACCCGCCGAACCTATATGCAATTTTAAGGTATGGTTTGATGAACCATGTTACCAGGAATACTACAAAGACCAGGTGTATCATCTTCAAACTGTGTGTACTGGGCAGTGGGAAAGAATGCAGAAATCGAAAGAAGAAATTGAATATTTAAAGGCGAAGATCAAAGAGGTGGAAGAAGAAAAAAAAATTGAACCAAGGTTTGAGAGGATTAAGCAAAAATTAGAACGCGGTCATACCTAAGCGATGACATTTACTTGTTGAATGTTGTAGTTTACTTTGTTGTTTCTTTTGTCAAGTGCTTCTATTAGTTGTATTGTTTGCTATTGTGCTATGTATGTAAGGTATGTGTTTGAGTATTTCCGTCTAAGTATAGATGTTAAAATGCAATAAATATTATTATTCGCAATAGATATTATTATTAGAAACATAGAGCACTATTTACACAAGGCTATATACATAAGCAATTCAGTGAGTGCCGCAGGCTGTGTGCTTCAGTGTTGCTGCTGGCCTAAGTCGCATCCCCTGTCGGACCGGCACACTATCTGGATCATCATCGTCAAGCCGCCTCTTTATATGAGGATGTGCAACAGCATCAACAACACAACTGCCAGGGTCGTAAGAATAGGTCGTCGGGCCGTCACCAACCTATAAAACAATAAGTAATATTAGATAAAATAATATAGAACTTATAGCAGTAAGAACTTATTTCTCTCACCATGGTCTCGTCGACCTCCTGCGTATATGTCTCGATCGTCTGCTCATCACCGCATGTAGTATGCTCAAATATGGGCTGAGATGAAGACTGCATAAAAAAAATGTAATTAATTAATCGCATCAAAAGGAAAATAATATAGAATTGAAATACGAAAGTAATACAAACATACCGCATCAACTGCCGGGGATGATGGATAACTCAACCTACGACCGCCATCCACATCACGGGTCGGTCGATGCTCAGCTGCGGTAGATGTGCATGCAAAGTACTGATCTATATCCCCGTCAAAGGTACCCATGATCGACAATGCTCCCGACGGGGTGATCTGTGACGCTGACAATGACAACTAAAGGCTATATGAGTGCATGTTGCTGGAAGGGTCATCTGGATGAGGCATATAACCCTGTTGGTCATCTCCAAAACCCCCAACTCCGAACTCCTCGTGATGTGCATCGGTAGGTGGGTCGACAGGTACCTCAACGCCCCCTTGCCGGCCACCTCCTCGTCGTGCCCTGCGAGCCCGTGGTACATCCCTGCCTGCTGCCCTAGCCCCTGCACGTGGGACTGGCCTACCCCTCTGGTAGGCATCGGGAGCCGCATACTCAGGCTAACGCTCTAACCTCTGACTATCTCTCGCCTGCAACAGTGTCAAATGACCCATCTAAGCTATCTCCCGCCCAAAATCAACCAATATAGGGTTGTCCGAATGCTGCTGAATCTCCTGTCCAGACTGGTAGATGCGGTGAAGCCCAATAGCCTGTGAAATAATTCAATTAGTAATTAAATAACTCTATGTCACAATTATATGATATTAATATGTCAAAAAACATACAAGTGCCTCGTGCCTCCCGACGTACGGTTTGTAGCGGTCGTCAAGTACGTGGATGGGGTTCCCGATCAACAATCGGGTATGACGTCGGTACCACTCATCATAGAGATGAATAGAGCCCTCCTCAAAAACTGTAGGTGGTAGCGGGATGCGCTCAGCTCGCTCCTCCTAAAACGCTAGCTACTGTTGTAGCCACTCAACATACTGTCGGTTCATGTTCGAACGCTCGTCCCCCTGATAGTGAGTAGGCTCCCATCCGGGCTCTCTCGGTATCGGCTGAGGACGACCAAACTATCGCAGCACACACTCTGTCGCATGATACTCAACAAAATCCCAAAATATCAATGGGACAGAGGTGCTCCAAATCAACCGGTCTGCTGAGCAAATAGTAGGTAGGTGGGCAAGCAAATCATTGATGTATGACGTCCAGATAAACTACAAACACTAACAAAAAAATGAGTACGCAAAATACAACTAGATTTAAAGCAACTAACTTTATGTACATATTTACCTGTCCATCCACCAATATATCTAATACATCCCTAATAAGGGGGAGATTATGGTGGGCATCCGTCCCTCGGTAGGTCCCCAGCCGGAGAATCCATCTAACAGCTAGCGGGAGAGGCGGATAGTCCTGTCCGGTTGGAAGTGCTGGTAGAGGTGGATGCAACGGCATGATACGCTGCCACGCCCAAACCTAAGATCAAATATTGATGTAAATTTATGAGTCATTTCACAATATAGAATTTGGGGTTAATAAATAATGTATTCAAAAATATTTTGCATATGAAAGAGTGGCAGAAAACCACAAATATCAACAGCTGGACAGGCGCTCGCCCGGCACATACTCATATAGTGATAGGCTAGAACTGTAGCTCCTCAGCTATAATTCTTCATCTCATCCAGGTCCTTCAGACAGTGAAGAAACCGCATCGTCATCTTGTTCCCCGAGGTGTCAGAAAATAAGACATACCCGAATAGCATAAGCAATGCCATCCGAGTGTAACGAATAATCCATAACTCATCTGTCTCGTGCGTAATATCAGGATGCAAAGCCGCCATCTGATCTCTAATCAGTGATAATCGCACTCGACTGCCACCCCGGTCGCCCTCCGGTCGCAAACCAGTCATCTGCCCTATCATATCCACCAGTTGTGCCCGGGTCATGCCTTACACTAGTGGGGCAGTGTAAATGCGCGCCCCTCTATGCGCAGTCTATATAACACCTGGACGTCCTGCAGCGTGATCGTAGCCTTTCAAGTAGGCAAGTGAAATGTATGCGTCTCTGGTCGCCACCGCTCTATCAAGGACATGATGAGCGACCACTCAAACTGCATCTGTCCAAGCTCAAAAATAGTATACAACACCGTATGATGTAGCATCTCTACTACACGCGGGTGGAGGGGATGCTACGCTATATACTCCCATAGATCATCGAGCCTCCTAGGGTGGATAGTGTGAAGCGCTAGCTGGCCCTCCCAAACATAGGATGACCTATGGTCGCCCTGCAGTACTAATAACTAATCCTACACAGGTCCAGGGTGCGCAGGTGGAAGAAATGCCATGTCGTATACTAAAAATTGAAAAAAATTAATTATTTGTGTTAGAGTAATAAAATACATAATTAAGTATGATTTTTGAAAGTGGAGATAATAGTTGTGTATGGGTTCTAGGCTTGATTTTTGACGCCCGGTACCACCAAATAATTCTTAATTATTATAAATCTCAATTCCAATAATTTTACAATTTTATTAAATTAATTATTAAATTAAGTATAATAATTACAATTTGGAGATAATAGTTGTGTATGGGTTCCAAGCTTGATTTTTGACGCCCGGTAACACCAAATAATTCTTAATTTCAATATTCTTATAATTTTATTAACTTAATAAACTAAATTAAATATAATTTTACAAATTGAAGATAATATTTGTGTAAAGGTTCCAGGCTTGATTTTTGACACCCAGTACCACCGAATAATTATTAATTTCAATATTCTTATAATTTTATTAACTTAATAAATTAAATTAAGTATAATTTTACTAATTGAAGATAATAGTTGTGTAAATGTTCCAAGCTTGATTTTTGACGCCCGGTACCACCAAATAATTCTTATTTTTGATATTCTTATAATTTTATTAACTTAATAAATTAAATTAAGTATAATTTACAAATTGGAGATAATAGTTGTGTAAAGGCTCCAGACTTGATTTTTGACGCCCGGTACCACCAAATAATTTGATTTATTTTGTTTAAATTAAATTTTTTCTTTCCAAATTTGAGGCTGTATTCCAGGTTTAATATAACTCTCCACACTAAAAAGGTTCTACGCTATAAGGCTTTACGCTAACATATCATGTGACATGGTATATACTAACATATTAAATTAATACTAACATGGTATATACCAACAGGGTATATACTAACTAAATTAATACTAACATATACTAACAGGGTATATACTAACATTTCAACAAACAAAATTAATATTAACATATACTAACAGAGTATATATACTAACATGTCAACAAACTAAATTACTACTAACATATACCAACAAGGTATATAAAATATATAACATACATAAAATTAACATGGAAACATAATATATGAGTTTCAACATAAAATAGATTGAAATACCTCGAATTAAAGGCTGTGATAGTGATTGTTTTCTCCCAACCGTATCCAAAGTTGCCTTCGTGTGGGGCCTATATGTGCTACTCTTCAAGGGGACGGGTGAGACCGATTTTTTTTTTATAGAGAAAATGGGAGACAGAAGGGGGGGGGGGGGGAACGAAAACATTTGTTTGTTAATGGTGGAAGGTGGTCTGGGGAAGAAGAAGAGTTCTATTTTAATAGAGTAATTCGCAGTAAAGAACTGCAAAATGTAATTCGCAGTAAAGAACTGCGAAATGTAATTCGCAGTTTTTAACTGCGAAATTTCAGGAAAATTAAAAAGAAATTAATAAGCATTTCACAGTATAGAACTGCGAATTACCTTATTGTCCGTTAATATAATTCACAGTTTTATACTGCGAAATATATAAAAAATATTTTTTTTATAAAAAAAACATTAAAAATATATTTTATGTTATAAAAAATCGTTTAGGTTCCGGACTCGGTTGCAGGGAGGGTAAATGGAAGTTACCGGGGAATTAAAACACGATGTTACGTGATTAGAGAGGTTGGTCATAGACTCAACAGTTACAGTAAAGCGAGAAATCCGGCAGAGAATATAGGGGTACGGAAGAGAAACGAAATGAACAGTATTAGAGAAGGACGTGGGAATCTGAAGAAAACGACAAGTCTCATATAAGGGGAAAAGACTTTAAGACCAAAGTTGGGTTTGAGATGGGAACAGTCCAATAATTGAATACCCACGCTAATCCGACATTCATAATATTGTCGGTACTAAATCAATGTATCCATCAGTCAACGTTTTCTCTTATTAATCTTTTTCCTGTTCTTACACGCTCAGGGTCGTTGCCTTCGGGTGTTTTTTAAGCCTCCCGCTCATGTCTTTCAAAATTATTTGGTTGGCTTTGCCTTTTGTCCCCGTTTATATTATTGCTTTATTTGGTAATTTTATTTGTTATGCATTTCACTTGTTTCCTTCCACTTTTGACCGTCTTTGAATGTACTACGTACTCCAACCATTTGAACAATCCCACTATTGCAGCTTGTTAATATAAAAGAAGTAGAAACTCTTCTTTGTCCAAGTTAAAAAAAAGGAACAAAAGTAAATGTTGTCCTCTACATCCAAACTTAAAGCATTTATGAATGACCGGAAAAATCAGGACTTGACTAATTTACACATAAGAATTAATACTTGTTGAAATATATATATATATATATATATATATATATATATATATATATATATATATATATATATATATATATATATATATATATATATATATATATATATATATTGAATATGACATGTTGTAATTACTGACAATGACCAATTGTGCGTTTCACAAATTAAATTTGTATATGTAGCGAAAGATTTTCTCAAAGTATTACAAATCGATTCACACACTTTAGTAATTCAGCACTCGCAACATATTATAGTTTGCCGACTATGTTTAGTCTACACTTATGTCACTAAATAATGGCGTAAACTATAATGGTATCATCAACTTCAAAATAAATTAATAAATAAGGTGGTTAGTGGCACCTCTAATTAAATTAAATTATTGTCTGCGCCGATCTCCCCATTATAGATTGTTCAGCAATATTACTTGTCCAACACACTGAATGAACAATATACTGCGCGAATGAGACACGTTTATTTTATCATATACTATAATCCAAATATAATGCAGGTTGAAGGAAAATAATAAATAATTTTTCTAGGTACTACTTACTAGGAGCCTCCGCGCTTCGTATAGTACTTGTGGGAAGATTACACATAATAGAGTAGCAAATAGGTAATGTCATAGCCGTATCTATTACCTCGGGAGTTGTAACGGCAACCAAATTAATTAAACAACAAAGTATAATTAAATGCGCACAAGGCCATGAATAATGCTAAATCCCATTAATTAATTTTCGGATTTAAATCGTGCTTAATTAATTACGATTAGTATAGCGTCCACTAAGAATGAAATAATCAGACAATTGGTGGGATACTGTGTGTGGGAATAGGTCCATTTAGGAGCCAACCCAAAACAAAAAGCCGTTTTCGAGCCGTCTGAATATATCCATAGCTAGCTAAATAAAAAAAAACCTGCTAAAGCTGCTCTCTGTTCTTTAGCACATAACCCTCAGAATTTCTCAGGCCCCTGTTTCTCACTGAGCACTACGCAGATTCTCTCTCACTCTCTCTCTCTCTCTCAGGACTAAACACCTCCCATAAAAACCCCACCACATGCTTCCATAAACCCCACATCTTTCTTTCACTTCATTGGAAGTCTCTGTCCTTCTTCTTACTTCAACTAGCCAAACAAGCGAGAAGAAAAATGCCTTCAGACGTAAGTGAACGAAAAGCTAGCAAACAGCAGCAAGGAGGTGCACCGGCACCGGAGCCTGAGCATCTTCCATGTCCACGCTGTGATTCCACCAACACTAAATTCTGCTACTACAACAACTACAACTTCTCTCAGCCACGTCACTTCTGTAAGTCCTGCCGCCGTTATTGGACACACGGCGGCACACTTCGTGACATCCCCGTTGGTGGGGGTAGTCGCAAAAATGCCAAACGCTCCCGTACAATCACTACTAACAACACCAGTAGCAGCACTAACAGCTGCTTGTCCTCTACGCTCTCTCCTCGCGACTACCATCACGCGCCTACTCCATCACACGTTTCTCCATTTTTGGTTCCTCTAACTGCCGATCATCACGGTGGGTCACTACCCTTTGACGTGAAGCCGAATGGGAACATGTGTGGGAATTTCACCTCATTGTTGAGCAATACTCAAGGGCCTCATGGTCTTTTAGCACTCAGTGGGTTCGGGCTTGGAGTTGGGCCTGCAATTGAAGATATGGGCTTTGGTCTTGGAAGGCCCATATGGCCATTTCCTGGAGTAGTCTCGCATACCAGTGTTGATCATAGTAACAGTAACACTGCTGGGGCTAGTATGTTGGGCAAC
Organism: Nicotiana noctiflora; assembly: GCA_032618575.1. Classification (NCBI taxonomy): domain Eukaryota; kingdom Viridiplantae; phylum Streptophyta; class Magnoliopsida; order Solanales; family Solanaceae; genus Nicotiana; species Nicotiana noctiflora. The sequence continues at coordinate 5,866 of JASVEL010011568.1, read as the reverse complement.
ACGTGGCAGCTTGCTAGTGGAGAAGGTGGATTTGTTGGAGCTGGAGGAGATTGTTTTAATTTCCCAGATCTTGCTATTTCAACGCATGGAAATGGTATGAAATGATTGTTTAAGGAAATTACGATTTGGATTTTGTTAAACATTAGGGTAGTACCCATGTTTTTAGAGTTTATAGTCTAGTTAGCTAGTAATCCCAGAAAAAGTCAAAACTCTGTATATTTTTGGTTTTCATTTGCACCAGCTTCTGGCCATCTGGAGTGTTGTCTTAGAATTCGGGACTGCAGTTCCTCCACATCAGTTGTAATTTGAGTCAGAAAGCCTTTTGAAATGGTTGTTGTACTTTGTTTGTTGACGAGAATCACCTAGCAAAATTGCTACAAAAATGTCTCTCGATCTTTACCTTGCTGCCTCTGTTTAATTTCTAGTACTTCTTTTGATTAAAGAATATTGCAAAGTATTATCCATCTGAATATGCAGGCATTTTGAGGAAATTAAAATGTAGCAATCTTGAAACATGCTGTTTTTTCACAAAATTGGACTAAGAAACAAACCCCTAACACCGTGCTTGTATCATTGAACTGTTTGTGGTTCATACTATAGGTTTAATAATCTTGGGGTCATTTGGAATACGAGATAAAAATAATAATTTCGGGATAAATTTTTGAATGGTAGAAGGGTTAAAAATACTTTTGGAAAAGGTTTAAAAATGATCTTCATTGACTTATTTGACTAAAAATATCCGTTCATTGATTTTTTTTGGTTCACTTATATTCTTTAATCATTAGGTCGATGCTCAATTTAAAATAATAATTATTTAAATTTCATGAAACAATTTCTTATTGGTTAAAATTAAAATATACTATTTGAAAGAATCTACTTATTTTTCGGACTAAGTAGCCCAAAATAATAACCCCACCCGAGTAAAATATTCAACTAAAAGAAAAAGCCCCACTTCAAGCTAACTCGGAGTTAGCTGGAAGAACGACAAATATAACACTTACTATTTTCACCATGCTTATATTAGGTTTGTTCACCTTTATGCCACTAAAAGTTAAAAGAAATGATATAATAGAAGTGATAATTGTTGTATTTTTTTAAAAGGGTGTGAATGGGAAATGGAAGAGGCACCTTTTGGATCGCACCTCTCCATAAGAGGCACCTTTTAAATTGCACCTCTCCATATCACCCTTCCTTTGTCTATAAATTTAGAGGCTTGGCCTCATATTTTAGATATGAAAATCAAATGAAAAAATCTGAAAATTTCTCCCCTCTTTTCTATAATGTTGCATTATTTTCAAATAAACATAAGTGTCAAGTGTGATTTGCTCCGTCTGTTGAGTTCGCTGAAATTCTGCAGTTTCGATTGCCAGTGTTGCAGAATAGTTATTCCGTTCTATCCTGGGAGGAATTAATCCAAAACCTTGAGCAACAGTGAGGGGATTAAATTCCTTAAGGACACACAAGCAACTTGTGGGCTCGGAATTATTATTTCACGTTTTGTTTATTGAACTAACGTTTGTTTACTTCTCTGATTTTTCTGATTTTGAACACAGGAGTCCAACAATCTTAAGGAATTTAATATTCTTTTCTGTGTTTGTCGTAACCTCTGTTTGTCAGATACTAAACGAAAAAGAGAATTAGTTTGTTGGCAGTTAGATAGAAATTTTGTTACTTTCTATTCCTATATGTGTCAGGGTAGACACTTAATTGATGATCTCAAAATATATTTTATTTGCATGCTATAAAATATATTAGTTGGTATACAATCTGATAATATGCATAAAATTATGTGGAAGATTATTTTCAAGGTTGTAAGCAGAAATTAGGCTTACATTGATACTTGAAAGTATTCTTGAGATCATGAATATAATATATGTAAATATGAACATATATGTGTTTGATTAAAGAATCAAATTGTTTTAGTTGGAAAAATCATTTGGAAAAGGAATTAAAATTCTCGTGAATTTTATACTCCCGTTATGGAGACTAAAATCTTTGTGATTTCTACTCCTTTTGAGATCAAAATCTGCACGATTTGTATTCATTCATTGAGATTAAAGTCTTCGTGACTTTCTACTCATTTGTTGGAAATTAAAGTCTAAGTGACTTTATACTCGTTTTGGAGATTAAAATCTGAGTGATTTTCTACTCTAATTTATTATTCGATTTGAAGATTAAAAACTTCATCGTCTATTAAATTTGATTGTGTCACATATTACTCGGTATGAAGATTAAAAACTTCACCGTTTATTAGATCCAGTATCAGGAATTACTCGGTTTGAAGATTAAAAAATTCACCATTTAATATATCCGGTATCGGGTAGTACTCGGTTAGAAGATTAAAAACTTCACCGTTTATTAATTGTGATTGTGTCAGATTGGTTTGAAGATTAAAAACTTCACCATTTATTCTGACTATGTTATGGCACAAACAACAGTCCTTGTGGTTGGCTCAACAACGTAATAGGGGCGTCAAATATGAAATATGTTTGGAATACGGCATTATTCACCAAACGACCGCTCCTTCATTAGCGCAATCTAACGGAATTGCGGAAAGAATGAGTAGAACGTTAAATGAGATGATAAAATGCCTTGTTGTAAGTTATGGTTTACCCAAATCTTGTGGGAGAAGCTATTCTTACGGAATCCTTTCATACGAAAAATGAATAAAAGGAAGAAAACCCAACTTGAAATATTTTCAAGTGTGGGGGATATTTGGGTAAAGTGCAAGTTCTTAAACCCAAAAGGATAAAATCGGATCGAAAACTGTTGATTCGTTTTCATAAGATATGCAACAAATAGTAAGGCATATCATTTTCTGATTCATAAATCAGAAAATCCCGACATTCATATTAATACGGTAATTGAATCAGATAATGCTGAATTCTTTGAGAATAGTTATCCGTATAAAAAGAATGTGAGTCGTCTAGTGAAAAATCTAAGCGAACATGGGAAGAAGCAAAAGAAAGTACACCGATTTAGGTGAATCTAAGACGTAGTAAACGTCAAAGGATAACTACTTCCTTTGGACTAGATTTTCTGACATTCTTATTGGAAAGTGAGCTTCAAACATTTAAAAAAGCAATGTCTTGCTCGGAAGCACAATATTGAAAAGAGGTTGTCAATAGTAAGATAGAATCCATACTTGGGAAAATGGTTGATCTTCCTCCAGAAAATAAACCTTTGAATTCTAAGTGGATTTCAAAAAGTAAAATGAAAGTTGATGGTGCTATTGACAAATATAAGGCAAGATTAGTTGTCAAAAGAGTTTAGACAACGAGAAGGTCTTGTTAATTTTGATACATACTCACCGGTAATGATGATTACATCTACTCAAGTGTTAATAGCGTTAGCCGCGGTGTATGGCCTTGAAATACATCAGATGAAATTAAAGAGAATCTTCTTAAATGGAGATTTGGAGGAAGAAATTTACATGGAACAACCTAAAGGGTTCATGGTTCCCGGAAAAGAAACGAAGGTGTGTCGACTTGTTAAGTCACCCAAACAATGACATGCGAGATTTGACCAAATAATATTGTCAAATAGTTTCAAAAATTAATGAGTGTAAATAAAAGTGTTTACATTAAGAATACTTCAAGTCATATATATAGTCGTTATTTTGATTATATGTTGATGAAATATTTAAAATGTGGGGGCTTTTAACTTATGCATGACAAAAGCAAATGTCAGACGTAATGTCTAAATTGATATTTGAAACTCGTTGATATAGTAGTTGGTAAATTCATCGGTTGTTTAGTCTTAATGAAGACTAGTTGATGAAACTACTAATTCAGAAGTTGGTCACATGTCTTTCTCGAAAGGTCATTTTTCTTTAATGAAAATTTATATTGTTTGGTTCTTTTATGAAATGATGTCACTTGAAGGTTGTGACTTTTTATAAAATAATACGTCTGTACGTTTTAGTATGGAAATGACCGTTCATGAACGGATATATTAATACATTGGTCTATAATGAGGTGAACCAACCGATGAACATGAACAAAATCCATTGCAAGTTGGATTTGTTTCATAAATAAAGGTGCTATAATTTGCATATCATATAGACGTATGAATAAATAGCATACAAATGCTTGGAAATGGCGGAGTGATTGAGAAATGTGTTATATATTAAAAGGTTATGATCACAATTGACGCCAATCATTCCAGCTGTCATTATAATATACTACATTAAGTGTAGTCAATAATCTGTATGCAATCGAAAGTCGAGACGTAGTAGTCTACAACATAAGGAAGTTTGCATTGAATGTTTACGATAATGAAATGATTTTTGAAGTATTTGAAATATACTCCAAATTATGCTTTGCACTACAATAAGTATCCCGCGATAATATGGGGGTATAGTGATGAAAATTAGATCACCGGTTCAATCGATTCTAAACAGTCGATGGATGAGCGATATCTTGGAAATTGTCCAAACAAATGTGCTTTGACCGCTCTACAGTGGAGGCTCAGCTTATAGCCTTAGACAAGGCCGGTGAAGAAGCTGAATGACTCCTGAATTTCTTGAATGATATTCTATTTTTGCCCAATTTTTGGCACCTATATGTATAGATTGTGATAATCAAGCGAAAATAGGAAGGGGTGGGAGCGTTAAGTATAACGGAAAGTCTCGTCATATAAGACGCAGACATAGCACCGTTAGATAACTACTTTCTAGTGGAATTATCACAATTGATTATGTAAAATCAAAGGATAATTTGGCGGATCCGCTTACAAAAGGCCTAACTAGAGAGGGAGTTGAGAAATCATCTAAGGGAATGGGACTATGGCCGAGGACAAGTCATCATGGCGGTAACTCTACCTAGAATTTTGGAGGTCCGAGATCTAGGTTCAAGGAGCAAACAAAGTTATGTATGACCGGTTCAACATTGTCAAATATAATATTTTAGTCCATTCTCGTGATGAAGACAATGTTCAGTAACAAGGATAAAATGTTAAGACATTTTTTAATGGTTTCTTAGTTTGATACAGGGTATATCAAATAGTGTATCTACGGGATAACACGTTTAGGAATCACCTATGTAAGTGTGAAGTGTAAGCCGCTTCAAGGAGAATTCTGTAAGGCCAATTCTCTATGCACTTATGAACCAGGTGGTGTTCATGGCTGAAACGAACACAACAATGAGAACCAAAGACGGTTAAGGGTTGATTGTGTGACTTATGGTTGTCTAGGTATACACCAATGCTCGACGGTTCAAAGATATCAATTCTACCGATTGACCGAGTATATCCGACATAAGTTCACTACGGAAAGTTCAAAGGGAAACCTACTTATCCAGATGCGATTAATCCTACTTGCGAATCACACAGTATTTTCATGCATATTTTTTCACATATGTCCATTCCCCATTCATGTGGGGGATTGTTGTATTTTTTTAAAAGGGTGTGAATGGGAAATGGAAGAGGCACCTTTTGGATCGCACCTCTCCATAAGAGGCACCTTTTAAATTGCACCTCTCCATATCACCCTTCCTTTGTCTATAAATTTAGAGGCTTGGCCTCATATTTTAGATATGAAAATCAAATGGAAAAATCTGAAAATTTCTCCCCTCTTTTCTATAATGTTGCATTATTTTCAAATAAACATAAGTGTCAAGTGTGATTTGCTCCGTCTGTTGAGTTCGCTGAAATTCTGCAGTTTCGATTGACAGTGTTGCGGAATAGTTATTCCGTTCTATCCTGGGAGGAATTAATCCAAAACCTTGGGCAACAGTGAGGGGATTAAATTCCTTAAGGACACACAAGCAACTTGTGGGCTCGGAATTATTATTTCACGTTTTGTTTATTGAACTAACGTTTGTTTACTTCTCTCATTTTCTGATTTTGAACACAGCTTTCCAACATT